>PVIW01000340.1:412814-559807 GCA_004026585.1 Noctilio leporinus | reverse complement strand
ACCAGGCCTGTGTCCCTCAAGGACATCTAGCCTGCCCACGAGAACCTGGTAACTCCCCTCTTGCAGTGAGCCTCTCTGTTCTCAGAGCCAGCTCCCCCAAAGCCACCAACAGAGAGTCTCTTCTAACCCCCGTCTAACCACCTTCACATCCCCCTGCCTTGCTTTTGTCAGCTGCTGAGACTTTCCTGCCTTCTTGGTCAGCCTGCCTGGGCAGCTGGCCGAATAAATCTTTTCAACTCACGGCCTGTTCCCTGGCCATTTCTCCCGTTACTCTCCCAGAGCTAACAACCCCAATATCACAAACCTCCCCACTGCGAGATTCTTTCAGATGTGTAACTCGGCACAACCCTGTGAACGTTAATAATCATGAACTAAGTAAATGAGCAAAACCTTTCCGACCAGTTCTGCAAGTGCAGTTGGTCTTCCCAGCCTCCCTCACCCATACACATACTGCTCTCTGGACTGGGGCTTATTTCCCTTTATGCTCCCATCAGTTGAGCTACATGATTTCTCTTGTTTTGCAGTCAGCTGGCGCTTTGTATGTGAAACCAGAAGTTCCTGTCACGCGACTCACATCGTGGGCATCCAAAGTCAGCATCTTCCATGTGACTCCAAGTCCCATGCTAGCTTGACCTACTGAAGATTCAAACAGCTCCACAGAAAGAGGTACTTGGTTGTAAGTGCCCAGAGTCATGTGTAAGTCATCCTTTAAGGTTTAAAAACACCCCAAGCTACCCACGGAGCAGTGGTTCTCAGAGTCTGGTCCCTGGCCCATCAGCGTCTTGGGGGAACTTGTTAGAGATGCAAATTCCCAGGTGCTGACCCAAACCTGCAGAAGCACCGGGGACATGTCTCAACAGCCTCTCTGGGGAACTGTGGTGCACGCTGGAGTGTGAGAACCGCTGTTTATTTTACCAGACTTTGAGACAGTCTAAAAACACCATTGTGCGCAATGAAATGAAATGGCTTCTTGTCTGTTTTTGGCCACATCCCGGACGCACCTCTTTGCAAGCAGATTCACCTGAGGTTTTAGGTCGAACCTAGAGTCATTCTCCCAGGTTGAGCAATCTTCACCCAGGCCTGACTGGCCCTTGGGAAGGAAAAAGCCCGTATAGAACAAGTGGGAGGTTTAGAAATGCCATTTTCTGTCTAACATTTTTGTTGGCCCCGTACCTCCATCTGCATGTGCAGACCTTCCAGGGGGCTCAGCTGGGCGAAAGCGCCAGTGTGTCCCGGATGTTTTAAACACTTGCTTCCAGATTGTGGGGCCCAAGCAAACGTGGGCCCCCATCCCACTTGTTTGCCTGCCTTTTGCCATGGTTCGCAGGGCCATTGTCACACCCTGTTGCTTACCATGAACAGCTCACTCACTTTCTGCTGTGACTCATCTTCTGGCATTTGTCCCTTTCAACAAGAAGGTGGACTTTTAATCATAGAACAAAGCAGGCGACTCTCTTACGACATTTATCTAGACCCTTTTTCCGGTTCTCCCTAAAGATTGCTGGCAGGGATGGCGACTCCTCTCAGATGCTCATCTGGGAGTGGAAGGGATATTTTTCACTTGGGAAAATGTCTTCCGCTGCTGTGGAGTCTGGAAATAAATTCAGGGGGTATCTTCAAATGGGGGCTGTGTAATCATGCACTTCTGATGAAGATGACAGTGCACAGGTAGCATACCACTTAGGAGGTATCATCACCAATGCCAAACCCCTCAGGTTAGAAGGCAGAGAGAAGGGGCCTTTAGTTCGTGAATTAGTTTATCTTTAATTTGCTTTTGATGGTGGTGTAATGTTTGCCCACCAGGGGGTAGGGAGTTGATGAGTTGAGAGTCACTGTTCTGCATAAGAGCTACTTTCCCTTCAACAAATCTGCAGAACTGGCTTGCCCATGTACTCTGTACAATGGACTCGGACATGCTGCAGTGGTCTCGGTGGTGGGAGAGGGCCTTTGGATTCAGAATACTAGTGTTCCCAGTCATGATTCATTTACAAAAGTTCTCCGTCACACTTACAAGCACTTCCTGGTACAGAGGAAAGCAGCCTTACAGCTGGAGTTTTCTCTCATAAATGTAACTCTCCGTGACAAAAGAGTAACTTCGACTGTTTTCGGAGATTCTCCTATGTCTGCTGTTTCTCAACATAATTGGCTCAAAATAATCTTTATGCCAAAGAGGCACATTTGGAGGCCTCATGTTCTGCACTTCTTCACGGTGTATTAGAATCCCCTGCATTCTAAGAACCCCTGTTGCCCAGGCTATATTTCACACCAATGGAATAAGAATCTCCAGGAGAAGAACCCAAGTATCAACATTTTTTTAGCCCTCTAGGTGAGTCCAATGTGCACACAAATTTGAAAATTGGGGGGAAGGAAAGCGGACATAGGAAGGCATCACATTTCATCCACCTGGTCAGAGGGCCCAAATTTGTATTCCTTTCGGTGAATACAAGTTGCTGGATCTCTGGCTAGGTTTGCTGCAATATAAAACGTCCTGAGAACAAGCTGCATTTTCTTATTAGAGTGGGGCGGGGGGTGACTGTGAAGATAACCCTCAGTCAGAAAGCCCAAAGTGAGCACCTTTCACCCGCCTCCAGGCTCTGCTTTATAAATTCCTATTAAGCTGTATTTTTCATCCTAGAAAAATTGTGCTCAACCTTGGCTGAGCATTAAAATCACAAGGGGTAATTTTAAACTCTCAATGTCCAGGCCGCACACCAGTCCATTTAAATCTGGAGGAGTGGAGGGATAAGATGGGGTGGTTGTGGGATTTTTTAAAATTGAAATTTGTGTTGAGATAATTGTGGAGTCATGTGCAGTGGTTTTTCCCTAGTGGCTAATGATGTTGAACATCTTCATGTGTGTGTGTGTGTGTGTGTATCCTTCTCAGTAAAGTATCTGATCGTGTCTTTTGCCCATATTCTTTTTTTTTTTTTGCCCATATTCTAATTGGATATTTGTATTTTTATTGTTAAGTTTGAGCATTCTCTAGATAGCTTAGTTACTTTAAGGTTTGCCAATATTTTCTGCCAATCTGTGGTTTATTTCATCTCTTCACAGGCTTTCATAGACCAAAAGCTTTTCATTTTAATGAAGTCCAGTTACCCACTTTCCATTGTATGGGTTGCACTTTTGGTATAAAGTCTAAGAACCTGCTACCTAGCCTTAGATCCCAAAGGCCTATGTTTTCTTCTAAAAGTTTATAGTTCTACACATTACATTTAAAATTATGATCCATTTTGAGTTCATTTTTGTACAAGGTGTGGGATTTGGATCTAGGGTTTTTGTTTTGTTTCTACCTATGGCTGTGCAAGCATCAGTATTTTTTTAAACAGCTCTGCAAGGTTATTTCAGTGTGCCATCAAGGTTGAGAACCATTAGCCTGGTAACTGAGACACACCTGTTAGAAACCTGAACCCTAAGATCTTTTCATGAGCATCACCATAAGATTAAAAAAGAATGACAGAAGTACATGCATTTAGAATAGCACTGTCCAATAAAAATACATAATATATTAGTTTATATTATATAATGTAATTTAAATTTTCTAGTAGCTCTGTTAAAATTTTAAAACTAGGTAAAATGAATTTAAATGTACTTTAATCCCATATATCCAAAATTATTTCATATAATTAAAATACAAATGCCTGAGACATTTCACATTCTTTGTTCTGGAAGAAATCGTTTTGAAAAACTTTTTACTATTATATTACAGTTCTCCCATTTTTCCCCCTTTGCTTTCCTCTGCCCATCCCACCCCACTCCCGTGGTCAATCCCCACACTTGTCCATGTCCATGGGTCATTCGTGCATGTTCTTTGACTACACCCTTCCCCTTCTTTCCACCATTGTCCCCCTCCCCCCTCCCCTCTGGTCACTGTCTGTCTGTGCCTTGTTTCAATGCCTCTGGTTCTATTTTGTTCATTAGTTTATTTACGTTCATTAGGTTCCTCTTATTGAACACACCCCATTTCAAGCACTCAACAGCCACACGGGCTTATGGCTACCAAATTGAAAAATACAGTTTTAGACCAAGACAGTCTTGTTTCCCACCCCCTTTTCTTTGCATGTTTTCTGACTGAATAGTACATTTCTGTACCATTCTACCTGGCACAAAATGTAAGACTGCCCACTCCAAATAATGTTCAGCAGACTTGTTTCTGCTTACAGCAGGATGAAACAATTCTCTTCTAGACAAATGCACTCATGCTGGAATATGCCGTCATAAACATTCATGTTGGACTGATGGTGATGGGCCCACAGCCTTAGAGCCATGATGTCCTCCCCCCAAGCTTTGTTTCTTATTACTTTCCACCCACTAAAGCTACTCAATTCCCATCAGTTTGCACAGTATTCCAAATACACGATGTCCTTGTTTATAGATGGAACTGGACAGCAGTAAGGGTGGGACAAGGTAAAACGTACATGTTGTCATTTCAACTGTCTAAGGAACAAAGAGCTGAACAGGACTGATTTTTATTCCACCAATGAAAGGATGACAGTTTCAATAAATGAACCTGTAGCCATACTGCATGGACTAGAACAGAATTGTTCATCCTTACCCCTGCTGCCATTTTGGATCGGACAACTCTTTGTTGTGGAGGATTGTCCTGTGTACTATGGGATGTTTAGCATCATTTCTGGTTTCTAGTATCCACACATTCCACAGTGTGACAACCACAAATGTCTCTAGACATTGCCAGATGTCCCCTAGAGGTCATAATTTTCCTGGCTGAGAATCCCTGGGTTAGAATAAAATCAATTCCTGATTCATAATGCTGTTCTTTTTTAATTTTAATGTTATGTTTTTGTAGAGAGTATTTTGGTCCTAATTTGAAATTGACACAATTAACTGCACTTGAACTCTTAAAAATAAACTGAGGCATATTAAACATTTTTAAGAGTTTATCTGAGGTAGATAGAAAGGGGCTCCAAGGAGCTATACAAAATGAAAGATTTTTATAGGCAGAAGGGAGCAGGAACAAAGATATACTAGACAAAAAAGCAGGTTGGCTTCTACAAGTTCACTTTCCTTTTTGGGACCTAACTGGTGCTAACAAGGTGATTTCTGATTGATTGGGGGTAAGATACCATTTCTGGCAGAGTTGGAGCTGTAATTAAGTTGAGGTTTGGGGCTGTGGGGCTTAGCATAAATTACTCCATTTTGGGCCTGTTCTCTTGTTTTCTTTATAACACATCCACATTATGTTATATTTTACTCTTTAATTTGTTTCCTCCTTGGGGGGAAATTCTGTTTCTAATGTGCCTGCTACAGTTTTTTTACCAATTAGAAAATGGCACCCTTAGTTTCAGGCCTGGTACTATTGACTCTTTGAGACACAGAAGTAGGACACAGAAATTCTCATCTAATCTTTGATATAAGATTATCTTCAAAATAGACCTCTATTCTTTGCATGATGGATTCCCACTCCCTCATGAGAGCAGCTCAGATTTGTGAAGTCTTTGCAAATTTCCCAAGAAAAATGATACCTTTGTCAGAAGTCTCCTTATTTTTTGCTGAAGCTCCGCTAAAAGCATCTATTCATTATGGTTGTCATCCCTGCATAGTGAGTGAAGAAATGAATCATTGCAAGTGACATCACAGGTAGAAGCTGGAGGTTGAGGCATAGCCAACTCTTATTAAACCAAGAAGCACATTTCATGCACAACAGACAGACCAAAAGTAACCAGTAAATGGATGATGCTTTGAATATGGCCAAGAAGCTCTCCAAAAAATTTAATTAACAAAAAAAATTGGCAATATCTGTAAAGAGAACAACAAAGAGCAGAGTAGTTATGAAAAATGGTGCTGCTCATAACATTAAGTAAACTGGAATCAGCGTTGTAAACTCATCGGATCTTGTGATCAGTGACTTTCAAAATGTAGGAAGCATTCACAGTAAATGCTCTTTATAATCAAGAATCCAGCCTGGCTGGTGAGGCTCAGTGGACTGAGCACTGGCCTGCAAAGCAAAGGGTTGCTGGTTCAATTCCCAGTTAGGGCACATGCCTGGGGTGTGGGCCAGGTCTCCGGGTGGGGGTGCAGAGGAGGCAACTGCCACACATGGATGTTTCTCTCCCTCTTTCTCCCTCCATTTCCCTCTCTCTAAGAATAAATAAATAAATCTTAAAGAAAAGAAAAAGAAATCCAGTGTGTGTGGGTGGGTGAATTATTCCATACCTGCTGTTGGTTTATAAACTGCATTTTGAGGTTGTGACTCTGTGATGTCATTCTGATCTGCCATTTAATTTGGGCAGGGGTCTGCTAAGCTACAAATAACACTGATGACATGAGGAAGGGAAGAAACTGGAGATACCTTTACTTACAGAAATGAAATGCTCAGCGTGACAATCATAACCATTGTTCAGCATTCCCCACGTCTTCTTCCAAAAGCGGAGCCTAAGATTTTCCACCCCAGAGCTGACCGGCAAAGCTGTTCTAGATTTTGCCATTTAATCTGCCTTGCACTTCAGCGCCCACTGCTTGCCAAAGATGAGCAGGGGTGTAGAGACAGGTGGGTGACTGGCTTACGGGGGGCACCAGAGGCTGCACAGGGAGAAAACGCGTGATTTTGCAGCGACTGGTTCCGGCCCAGACTTACAAATACAGAGGGGTGAACGTTGGGTGACTGGAGAATGACTATGGGGCCGACCAGCCTTAGTATGAGGCGAATCCATGAATCGCGACTGAGCGCTCATTCTGTGGGAGGTGTGGCAGGGGTACAGTACAATCCTGTGGGAGGGTAGATAAGATACAGGGGTCCTACAGACACGGAACTTGTTTATGTGAATTTGCCCGTAGCTCTTCTTATGAGCATCCTGACGGCAAACAAAGCATAGCTGTCTGTTTCCTGCTGTACTTGGCGTTTCTTGTTTATGTGACTCTCAACTTTACAAGAGAGGGAGGATGGGTAGGAGCCCAGCTTCTGGATCCAGCAAGTTTGGCTTTGGACCCTAACCCTGCTGCTCACGACTTTTATAACCTTGGCCAAGCCACATGACCTCCATGCACCTCGCTTTCCTCTGTAAAGAGAGATCAGTGTCGGTACCTATTGTGTAGGCTCGTCAGAAAGATTAAATGAGAAAACAGATTTAAAGTGCTTAGAACAGCAGCTAGTACGTAGTGAGCACTCAAAACGTATTAGTTCTTACTGTATATGCTGATCAGAATTTTTATTGTGAAATAGCAGCTTTATAACTAGCATTTTATTGTTACCCCAATAAAAATAATCTTTTGTAAAAATATTTTATTTATTATTTTTTGAGAGAGGAAGGGAGAGAGGAAGAGATACATCCATGTGTGGCTGCCTTTCACCTGCCTCCAGCTATAGACCTGGCTGGAGACCTGGCTTGCAACCTGGTTCTGTGCCCTGGCTGGGAATTGAACCAGTGACCTTTGGGTTTGCAGGCTGGTGCCTTATCTACTGAGCCACCAGCCAGGGCTAATAATCATCTTTTTTAAAATAAATAATACCAGGCAACAGCAGGAAAAGGAAGGCTATTTTTAAGAATGGCTTCAATAAATACTGCAAGGACCTCATTTACAAGATGTTCGGGAAATATGTTGGGTTCAATTCATTATAGACATTCTAGTAGCCTAGGTGCCACTGAGGATGTTTATCTGCAAATAGCCAGCTGACCCTGCCAAAATGAAGAAAAGGATCAGGTCATGGAACAAAAACTAATGGAAGTTAAATGATTTCTAGTAGCGATGCAAATGCAAATAAGCAAAAACAATAATAAATCCATGGTTTCATGTTTTTATCCAGCAAAATGTATTGGAATTTGTTTATAGGTGTTTGAAAAGTTACTGTCAAGTGCTTGAGCGGCCCCTTCAAGTCCAATGAGGAGAGAATTTTAACTTAGTCCTCTTAGGGTTGCCGCAGGGGTCAGCAGGGAAGTTTTGATGTGTGGACGTGTCAGCATGGCTTTCAAGTTAGTGCTAGTGCAGGTGCTAAATGCAGGTCACCAAAGAACTGGCTGCTGGAAGGCTGAGGAGAGGGGAAAGGAGTCATGAGCAAAATAATCCTAGTGTGCTTGTCTTTTTGCTCTGCCATGAAGGGATCAAGGGTGTTAGGAAGAAGAGGAAGAGCAGAATGTTCTTATCAAATCTGTGTAAGCGTGTGAGCATGTGACTTTTCCGTTTGTGGTTCTGATGGGAAGAAGGAACTCATCCAGCAGGAAAGAGGCAAAAGAAAAAAATGACTTGGTTCTGCAAGGGCTTCAGAATATGAGTTTATATCTTTGGGTCAGGGTTTTGCAAACTCAGCCCTATTGACATTTGGGGCTGGGTGACTTTGTTATAGAAGCTCTCCTGTACGTTGCGGGATGTCGAACACGATCTCTGGTGTCTATTCACTACATGCTATTAGGACCTAACCTTGACTTTCTAATTGTGAGGATCAAAAATGACACTAGATGCCCTGGCTGGTGGCACAGTGGATAAGGTGCCAGCCTGTGAAACCAAGAGTCGCTGGTTCGATTCCCAGCCAGGACACATGGCCAGGTTGCAAGCCGGGTCTCTGGTTGGGTCTATGGCTGGAGGCAGGTGAAGGGCAACCGTACATTGGAGTTTCTCTCCCTCTCTGCCTCTCTTCCTTCTTCTCTCTCTAAAAATAATACATAACATATTTTTAAAAAATGACACTAGACATCGACAAATGTCCTTGGGGTGGGGTTGGGGGGGCAGGGGCAAAAATCACAGCCTATTGAAAACCACTGCTTTAGATTGTCTGACCCAGATCAGAAGATTGAAAGCGGTGCTTCCCAACTTATCTATAGGGAAATATAATTTAGAAAATTTTTCCCGTCTATTATGAACTGGTACATTTTGAAACACAAGATAAATGAATTACTTAAAGAATAAAGTTGACCCTGGCTATCGTGGCTCAGTGCGAACTCAAGGATTGCTGGTTTGATTCCCAGCCAGGGTACATACCCAGGTTGCAAGCCAGGTCCGTAGCTGGAGGCAGGTGAAAGGCAACTATGCATGGATGTTTCTCTCCCTTTCTTCCTCCCTCCCATCCCCTCTCTCTAAAAATAATGAATAACATCTTAAGAAAATAATAAAGTAAAAAAGGACATAAAATACAAGCAATTTTTGGTTATGGTAAAAATGAATTTTTTTCTTTTTTTAAAAAGATTTTCTTTATTATTTCTGGAAAGAGAGGAAGGAAGGAGAGAGGCATCAATGTATGGTTGCCTTTCACCTGCCTTCAGCTATGGACCTGGCTGGAGACCAGGCTTGCAACCTGGTTATGTGCCCTGGCTGGGAATCGAACCAGCGGCCTTTCGGTTCACAGGCCAGTGCCTTATCCACTGTGGCACTAGCCAGGGTTAAATGAAATAAAATTACTCTGCGAAGCTGGCAAAAGTCTCCAAATGCTTACCTTCCATTTCTGTGCTTACGTGGATCAGTAATGAACAGTAGACTGGCCCCGTCCTCAGTACCACTAACCTGTAGGACATCAACCATAAAGAGAGTAAGAACAATGCGTTACATCAAGCAATACTTGCAGGATACAGTAATCCCCCTTATCCATGGGGGATAGATATATTCTAAGAACCCCCAATGGATACCTGAAACTGACAATAGTATGAAACCTTATGTATACTAGTTTTTTCTATACATATATATTTATAATAGTTTAATTTATAGATTAGGTCCAATAAGAGATTAACACTAATAATAATAAAGTAGAACTATTATAATAATATACTCTAATAAATGTTATGTGAATGTGGTCTCTCTCCCCTTTCTTCAAAATATCTTATCCTCCTTCTTGTGATGACATGAGGTGATAAAATGCCTGTGACATGCAGTGTGGTGAATGACATAGGCATTGTGACACAATGTTAGGTCACTATTGACCTTCCCACTGTACATCTGGGGAGGATCACCCAAAGCAGATGTTTGGATGTCAAGAGCAGATAATGTTGATGTTTGGATTGAGTTTTATTGCATTGTTAAAAGGAATAAATGCCTTTGGAAAAGAATGGTTGTTTATAACTGTTACCCATGGCAAAGTTGGCTATGAAGACTCCAGTTGAGATCCAGCATTTGGCTTTTAGACAGTGTGTTGTTTCTTTGATTCATTATTGATTCATTAATTCAACATGTATTTGCTCAATAATCCACACTTTACCAGGCATTGAGTTGGGCCTTGGGGATCCAAAGATAAGTGAGGGAGAAATTTCACCCATGAGGGAGAGTAGTGACATCCAGAAAACCTTCCTGGAGGAAATGACACCCAGGGGGACCCAAGGCATGAGTCCCAATCCACATGGTGAGGCAAAGGAGCTGAGGCTGTGTTGTGGCAGAGAGTACAGCATGGGAAACAAACAGCAGTTAGTCATGACCCTTCCAGGGAACTGAAAGTAAAACATGGCTGGAGCTGAGAACGGAAGAGGAAGAGGCAAAAGATGATGCTGCAGAAGTAATGCAGAGGTCACATCATGAAGCCTGTGTCAGCTCTTGCTATGCCAGGTATGGTGCCAAGGACCGGACCATCAGCATCACCTGGGAGCTTTTTGTACATACAGGCCCTCAGGCTGTCCCCCCATCTGCTGATTCAGAATCTGCATTTTAACAAGAGCCCTGGGGCATCTACGTGCTCCGTAGAGACTGAGAAGTGCTTCTGTGAAACATGAAGGTGCATTTTTTTACTGGAGCCCTTATCCTGAGGGATGTGGGCAACTGTCACACGGTTTTTAGGCCCTGAAAGTTGGCTAAACAATTTAGCTCCAAGTACCCTTGCCTGCCCTTTCCACAGGTGCCAGGTAGAGCATGAAGCTCAATGTTGACCTTCCCAGACTCCTTTGCAGTTGCAGAAAGGGCAGGCAGAGCACCTCAGTGGAAATCTACTGGGGCAACTTTCGACAAAGCAACCGTTTTCCCAATGAAAATAATAGGTGTGGTCGGCAGACCCCTGTGCCATTTCTCCGTGCCTTTGATGAGGCTGTGATGCCAGGAGCTGTGGCAGCCATGCGGAATGGGAGAAAGGCCAGTGCCAGCCAGCCTTGATGGTTGCAATCTGTGAGCTCCTTGGTGAGCCACTCTCCAGACACCATCTGCCAGGTGTTCTGTTACTGGCCACTGAAGACACTCCTGTGACTAGTCCAGAATGATAGATCATCACTATATTAGTATTACATTTGTGCACACGCAAAAAAACAAAACAATATTCTGGAACAAATATGTTGGAACAAGAGAGATTTCCTGCCCTCTCACGTACAGAAGAAATGAGCGATGTGGAGTCTAGTCTAGGCTAGACTGGCAATTGCCACCAAACACCAGGAACTATGTTTGCTGTTTTTGTCATTGTATGACTTCTATCCGCATGATAGTTGCTGAAATTCCACCCACCGCTTCTGCACTCCAGGTCAATAGGCTCTGGGGGAGGAAGAAACTTTCCTCTACCCTCAAGGTTCTTTAGGCTGGTCTGATCATTAGACCTACACGAGACAGATTAACAAGGGAAAATAAACAAATGTACTTACACACGCACCCCCACGTACACGAGAGGCTCAGAGACAGAAAGGGAAAATGAGGAATAAAGGCATTCTGAGTTAAGGGTGAGATACGGTGCCTGGGTGCTTCAGAAGGGAGGAAGGTTGTTGGAGGATGGTAAGAGCGGATGTGATGAAAAGTTATTTCTGGCGATGCGTGGTTGCCTCTTGTGCACCCCCAGCTAGGGAGCTGGCCTGCAACCCAGGCATGTGCCTTGACTGGGAATCTTACCAGCGACCCTTTGGTTTGCAGTCCAGCACTCAATCCACTGAGCCACACCAGCCAGGGTTCTTCCTAATTTTTAAGGAGCCTTCCTTGAAATCCCACACCACACTTCTACATACAGTTAGTTCATTGACACCTTTCTGGGAAGAAGGCTAGGTAGGTTTTCCCCTGTTTTCCTGAGTTGCCATGTACTAAACTAAAAACCAGAACTCTGACAAAAGTAGGTGGGAAAGAAAAGATACTAACATCCACATTTCTCTGGAAGATCCCACCACCAGCATGTTTGCATTTCAGAAAGATCATTCCGATAGTAGTATGGAGAGCAGGTTGTGGGGAACAGGACAACCAACTGGTAGGCAGACCATCAATGAGTCAGTAGAATATTCTAGGATGGAGAATGCAAACTACAAACCATGAGCTGAATCTGGCTTGTCACTTGCTTTTGTAAATAAAGTTTTATTGCAACCATAGGCCACACATTTAGATATTGCCTATGGCTGTGTAGAGGAGAAAAAAATCATTTTCCTTGTATCCTTCTAGGTTCTTGGCTGCAATCCCTTCTGTAATCAAAAACATATTAATAGGAAGAAAACAAACAGAAGATGAATAACACAGATACCTCCTGCACACAGGGGAGACCCAAGAAAACAGTAACTCCCTTAGAACCCATCCCCAGCTAAAGACAAAGGAAGTTGTTGAGGATGGGAGGCCTGTTATGGGATCTGACCACCAAAACAGGAAAACAAAGGCAAGGTGGTTATGCAGATTTAAATCCAGGCCTCCTCCACTAATTGGAGTTCCTAGAGATCTATAGTCACCCTTGCCTTCCTGGTACAGAGAGGGAGACACAAATGTGATTTCCCTTAGACATGTAAATATCTGTTACAAAAGGGTAACCTCTGTTTTGAGAGATTCTTCTGTATCTGCTGTCCTTCAAAAGTGTCCTTACCACAACCACTACAACAAAAAAGAATGTTATTTGTGTGATATTGTGGATGTGCTAAGTAAACTTACTGTGATAATCATTTCAAAATGTATACATGTATCAAATCATCACATTGTATATCTCACATTTATACAATGTTTATATGTCCATTATAGCTCAATAACCTGGGGAAAATAGAATATATTTCTATTAGGTCTATTAAATGCCTTCTTGAATTAAGATATTTTCAACTTATGATGGGGTTATTGGGATGTAAAGCTGTCGTAAATTGAGGAGCATCTATCTCTCTGCCCTCTGGTATGACGTGAAGTACTCAGCACAATTCCTGTCCTCAGAGAAACCTCAAGATGGAAAATAAGACTCAAAACGGAAATGCCTTTAACAGAGAGAGGCGGCCGAGATGAAAGGATTATATGTAGTTATGTGCAAGTTTGCCAATACTTTAAAAAATACCATTAACTTTAAACATACTTACATGCAATAAAATCCCCCTAAGTTAAGATTCTCATACCGCCCTTGAGGTCTACTTGGATTTCCCCTTTGTGAAGAAAAGCCAACAAAGGCCGATGTGTTTTCTGGAGGTACTAACTGCTTATGGGCTAGGAGCTGCCGTCCTGCCAAGCAGAGAGCAATAAGGCTGGCTCTTGTGGTGAGCTTTCATCTCAGTGAATTGCAGAAGTGTTTCACATATTTAATCCACAGAAAGATAACAAGTCTTTGCCCAGATAGGAATAAGAAGGGAGAGTTAGACAAATGCAACCTGACCATGATGAAAATGCAAACTAGCTGTAGAGGGTAGAATAGGACATAGCAAGTGCAAATCTACAGAAGTTGAGACTGCACATAGCTTTTATTTTCAAATGTTTAAAATTGATGAAAGAGCCCTGGTTGGTGTGGCTCAGTGGATAGGCACCGGCCTGCGAACCCAGGGGTCTCCGGTTCAATTCCCAGCCAGGGCACATGACCAGGTTGCAAACCAGGTCTCCAGCCAGCTCTGTAGCTGGAGGCAGGCGAAAGGCAACCATACATGGATGTTTCTCTCCTTTTCTTCCTCCCTCCCTGCCCTTCTCTCTAAAAATAATACATAAAACCTTTTAAAAAGCTGATGAGAGAGGGAGAGAGATGGATATGTGGGACTGCTGAGTTGACAGTAGATACACATGTCTGGACTTAGGCAGGCCTGGTTAGAATACCCAAGGGTTAAGGGCTTACTGGTGATCACTGCAGTGATCACTCCACAACATAGCCCTGCGTGTGGAGGAGATCCCTATGGAGAGGAGAGAGAGCCCAGTTCTAACTTGAATGCCTTAAAGACTTGGTGGAGGAAGATGAGCCGGTGAAGGACAATAGGAAGTGTTGGTGGAAGAAGAAAAGTAGTTCATTGTCTCGGGAACCTGGTGGTTGGTTTAGCCCAAATGCTGGGGCAAAAGCTTTCTTCAAATGTAGGTTGAAGCAGGTCCATTGATGTAATTGCTGGACTCGAGTAAGCACTGTTTTATTGAGTGAAGGAAGTAGACTTGAGAATGGATGAGTCGACCGGGAGTGAGGTTGAAGTGGAGATGCCGGGAGGCCTCTTCCTAAAGAGGTTTGTCTAAGAAGAAGATCGGGTTTCAGTTCTGATTTTGACCCTATGCGAGCAACCTCACTTACATCTGACTCTTCATCTTCGAATGAGAGGGTCTCGTCCACTCAATGTATGTAGAATGGTAAATATGAATGGTTTTCTCTCATTCCCAATTCTCTTATGCCTCTCAAGAGAATCTTGCTCTTGGTGATTCTAGCTTTAAAGACAATACATTTATTTATTGTAGTACATGACACCTTCCCCAAAATACAAATCAAATGCTTTTTCTGGTGTCAGAATTATTTGGACTCACCAAGCTATGCCCATCTCTATTGTGGTACCATCTTAATGAATTTCAGGGCAAAATTCCCACAATATTCAAGACTACTCTAAGCACTGACTTGAGAATGTAACTCCTCTATAAGACAGACCTCTACTTTCAGTGACTATAATCTTAAGCAACCTAAAAGATCCCAGTGCAGGACATACTCGATTTGCAAGGAAGCTTAAAAAAAAAAACAAAAACCCAAAACATTAGTTTATTTTACCTTTTTTTTTTAGCAGCTTATCAGTTAGCTGCATTTGATAAATTAAAATTACTCGACTCATACTATTCTTTATTTTTTAAAAGATTTTATTTGTTATTTTCAGAGAGAAGGGCAGGGAGTGAGGAAGAAAGGGAGAGAAGCATCAATGTGTAGTTGCCTTTCACCTGCCTCCAGCTACGGACCTGGCTGGAGACCTGGCTTGCAACCTGGTTATGTGCCCTGGCTGGGAATCGAACCAGCGACCTTTGGCGCCTATTCACTAAGCCACCAGCTGGGGCTGACTTGTACTATTCTTATTGGCCCCAATAATAACCTCCTCCTTCCCCAC
Source organism: Noctilio leporinus (assembly GCA_004026585.1). NCBI lineage: Eukaryota > Metazoa > Chordata > Mammalia > Chiroptera > Noctilionidae > Noctilio > Noctilio leporinus. The sequence goes on along the minus strand of PVIW01000340.1, from coordinate 544,694 downwards.
CCTGCTAAAAGGAAGTGGCTGGAGTCCCAGAGTTGGATTATTGAAAAAGTACCCCAAACACGTTTTTGACATTTACTTCATGACTGAGAGGAGTGATTTAGTATTTGACTTAAGTTGCTTCAGCACATTTGCCTCTTAGTGGGTGAAAGCAGTGCAGGACAAATTTAAGAGCAACTAGTAAGTTATTGTACATAGAATGAATCTGTACAATAGTATTAGAGTCAGGCCCTGATGCAGAAAAGATAGACGAGTATTGGAATGGGAAAGACAAATGATTCACTTCTTTGTTTGATATAGTTCCATGTCCAGTGATAGGGGACAGGCATAATATTAGGAGTTGTGAAGTTTCTTGCAGTTAGAAACAAGAATACAAATCTGAATTTGTGAGGCAATGCCAACTCCACGCTGGACAGTTTGGGTTGACTTTAAAAAACTAGTGAGATTTTCAACGCACATATGTATATACAAACCTCTAGAGTGACAGAACAACTTGCAGGGGACTTTCTGGAGTAATTCAAGGCCCTGGCATTCGGTCCAGAGTACACTGGGCAGCATAAATGCTGGGCATCATGGCGCAAGCTGCTGAAAGGACTTTTTTCCTTTCTTGCAGTTTGAAACTTTTTGTGTAGCTATGTTCACAGAGCATATTAATGTCCAAGAAAATGAATTGAAACCAAGTTCCTCACTGGTGGCACAGTGAACAAGACACTGGCCTGTCAACCCAAAGGTCACTGGTTTGATTCCCAGTCAGGGCATATAACCAGGTTGTAAGCCAGGTCTGTGGCTGAAGGCAGGTGAAAGGCAACCATACATTGATGTTTCTCTCCCTCTCTGCCTCTCTCCCTTCCCCTCTTTCTAAAAATAATGAAATAAAACCTTTTTCAAAAAATGCCCTGGCTGGTGGCTCAGTGGATAGGTGCCGGCCTGCAAACCCAAAGGTCGCTGGTTCGATTCCCAGCCAGGGCACATAACCAGGTTGCAAGCCAGGTCTCCAGTCAGATCCGTAACTGGAGGCAGGTGAAAGGCAACCTTACATGAATGTTTCTCTCCCTCTGTGCCTCTCTCCCTTCCTCTCTCTCTGGGAATAATAAATAAAACTGCTTTAAAAAAAACCACCCCAACTAATTGAAGTGAATGGATTATGCCAAAAGAAAAGGGAAAGTTTAACAACAATAAAATTAAATTTAAAAAAATCTAAAAAAAAAAAAAAAAGGGAAAGTTAAAAAAAAACTTACCGCTTTTCACTGGTTTTGTTTGCAAAAGCACACAATTCCTGGAAGTCCCCTTGGCTCTAGCAATTCGCTTATCATGAGAATGGTTTTGAAGGGACTTTTATGATTAGATAAATGTTTAAAATAGTGGTGACATACTTTTTGGTTAATAGTTTACTTATAAGAGTTTGAATGAGTACTTGTGTGCACTGAGCTGAGACGGAAGAGAGCCAACTGCAACAGAGACAGGCTGTCGGGCATGCCTGTCATTGGGTGCTTAACATGGACATTCTAGTCGATCTCCTTTCCTGGGGATGACACTTGTGAATTCCAAGCAGGAAATTAGGCTGGGGGAAACGTTGCGGCTATCAGTGAGGTTAGCTTATACAGAAGGGATTCTGCACAACAGATGTCACTAAGGCTCCTAATCAGTTACCGTTGAGTTCACGAGAAAGGTTTGTTCTGGATGGGCCCGACTCCATCTGGTCAGCCCTTGCGCAGGACCGGGCCCCTCCTGAAAGAAGATTTGAAGCAGGAACAACCGTGTTGTGAACTAAAGAGAGTCCACATAGCAAGGACCTGGAAGTGGCCTTTAGGATCTGTCCCTGGCTAATAGCCAGCAAGAAATTGAGAACCTTAGTCCACTAGCCACAAGGAAAGGAATTCTGCCAACAGTCTGAAGGCACTTGGCAGTGGACAGGGGGATCTTTATTCACTCGAGGCTTCAGGGAGGGTGCAGTTGGCTGACAGCTTGACTTGAGTCTTGTGGGTCGGTGGGCCGTCCAGACATGTTGTTCCGGGTCCACCCATATGCATTGTAATTTGTGTTGTTTTAAGATGCTCAATTTGCAGTAGTTGGTTACACAGGTGTGTTGCTACTAGATACCCTTCTGTGGTGATAAATAAACTTCTCAGGTTGACGCTGCACACCAAATCCCCCATAAGGATAACAGTAAATGAACCCACGTTTCAAAACTTTTTCAAGCTCTATGTGTAGCTTAGAATCCCAGGAAACTTGGTTTTCCAGCCAGGCATCTTGAGTGAAGGTTGTTTTGTCACCTCTACATCTTCTCAAGGTTAGGGGTGCCAACCCCCCCCCCCCCCCCCCCCCCCCCCCCCCCCCCCCCCCCGCCACAGTTGAAAGTCTGTATAATTTTCACTCCCTCAAAACTTAGCTACTAATAGCCTACTGTGTTACATATGAGTGTATTAGATACTGTTCTCACAATAAAGTAAGCTAGAGGAAAGAAAATGTTAAGAAAATCATGAGGACCAAAACAATACACTACAACCCTGGCTGGTGTGGCTCAGTGGATTGAGGGATGACTTGTGAACTGAAGGGTCAAGGCTTCGATTCCTGATTGGGGCACAGGCCTGGCTTGTGGGCCAGATTCCTGGTTGGGGGCATGTGATCAATGTATTTCTCAGACATTGATATTTCTCTCTCCATTTTTCCCCTCTAAAAAAATCTTAAAATATATTAGATTTGTTGGAAAAAAAAACATCCATGTACAAGTGGACCTATGCAGTTCAAACCCATGTTGTTCAAGGGTCAACAACAGTCTGTCTGCTCTTCTGCTGTTTAGTGAAGGTCAAGTTGTCAGACCTGTCCTTTCAACACTTGAACCTATTTAGTCATGGCAGCTCTGCTTGGTTGTGATACACAGGTATTGCACTTGGAAAACTAGTTTAACTCTCTGCTCTGAAACCAAATGGCCATGTGACCGTGGAAAAGAGAATAAGTTCTCAGGCACTTGGGTTTCTTAGGTGTAAAACACATCTCGTGACATATTCCTAGAATTTCCAGGACAAAGGGACCTACACTGGTAGAGTTTCAAGGACACTCAAACTCTGCCTCTAGGAAGACTTAAAAATGTGCACCTGTCTTGCTCCCTCCTATGGGTCAGGTAGATGTTCCTTTATATTCTTGCCAGTTGAACCAATTGTTTCAAGTATTTTAACATGTGCAGATCAGTGTTCCTTTGCATGGCAGGGGACATAATGAGTAGGGCAGGGAGAAAATGTTTGGATGTTACAGGGAGGTAATTTTTATGCACTCTAAGACAAAATTATGAGGATGTGAAAGATCCTATGTGATGTTCTGATTGAATTGTTACAAACTCAGGGGGAAAGAAGATGAGTTGTATGTGTGCAGCGCTGCTGGCATTGTGGGTCTACACTGGAAGCAAACATCTGACCCCGTCTTTCTCAGACTGGAAGGGACCCTCCTCCATGTGAGTCGAGCCTCCTAGGTGCACCCCTAGGCCTTCGCAGCATGAGAACTGACATTTCTCTTTGAAGTAGGATATTCAGGAAGACTGACTCAAGAGTGAAAAGCTCCAGGAAGCTGGGCTGGAAGGAGGTGGAGGCGATGGCAGCACAGCAAAGGCAACTGCCCTAGCACTGCTTTCCGGGCAGGGTTCCCTCTTCCTCACACATCAGCCCTGCGATGTAGTGTGATGATTATCAGGCTCACTTGGGGCCAAGGGAACTTGGGTAGAAAGAGGTCAGTTCTCGTCCTCACTGACAGCAAGTGGCAGGCAGTCTGACTTCAGGGCACTTGCTGGTACCACCATCGTTTCAACTGGGACAAATGGGAGAACCTGCACTGTCCTCAGGCCAGGGAGAGGAGGACAGCCCTCCGCCTCAGGGTTCCCATGCTGTGGTAACATCAGGACCCCTCGAGCTGCTGCCAGACCCCGACCCGGGCCAGGAAAAGGACCCACTAAGGACAGGTTACCTGTTGAACACAATTGCATCTTTGGAAGCTTGCAGGCCTGTCCTTATAAAAAGGCAAAGCAAGCCTGAAAGAACTTGATCTTTAAAAGGTCAGACTGAGCCTAAACATTGGTTTCAAGATGTTTTATCAATGAGAGACCAGAGATTTCTGATGATATTTATTTCATAAATGCAATTATTTTCTAAAACATATTAAAATAGAAACCATGTTCTTTTGATCAATTTATACAAAGAAAATACCAATATAGTAATAAAAATACTGAAAATATATGAAAAGCACCAGTACATTAGAGAAATTACACTGATAACAATTCTAGGAATATATTTTCTCAATTGTATAGTAAAGTGCTATTAAACCCAGCCAAAATTAATGGCAAGATATAAAAAGTTATGCTATTATTATGAAATCTGAGGCTAGGTTTACTAGCAATTGCATTTTTAGGCTCCTTGCAGATCAAACTAATGACATCTCATTAATGTTTTTCATGCAAAATCTATTAATTTCCATCCTCAAGTGGAAATGATCTAAATCTATATGTTGGTTCTTGGTAATTTGGTCGTAAAGTAATGATATGATTCAAAATATAATAGAGTACCAAAAATAATTGTACAAATGTAATTAAAAAAATCACAGGAAGACAGAATAAAATCAAATGTAAATACAGTGATTTATCAAGACAAGTACAAAAATTTAGATGCCTTTGATTTGATAATACATTTTCAGTAATTTTGCTTAGTTATATTTAACAGACACACAAATGTTAACAAGATATGTTATTAAATTCAACTGACCAGATGTTAGGGAAAAACGTTTTAGTGAATCAATGCAATTTTTGTATGAAACATTAAAGGGACACTGTTAGGACAATACATTTCCAATTTTGACTAATTATGTCCTCATTTATTGGCTGAGGAACAAAAAGCATTCATTTTGGGATTGGATTAGATTGAAGTCAGGAATCTAACATATACGGGAAAACCGCTGTGCACAAACACAGAGGGAGACTATGGGCAGTACTTAGGGTGGGCTGCAGTCACTTTCACATCTGGGCGTGGCAAACTGAAACAGAAAAACCCAAATTAAGACAGTGTATCAGACCAGTGTCCTTTTAAGGTTTAGTTTCATAGGCCAGTTTTGAAGGGGCTCGATTACACGGTTCTTCGTAACTCAGTTTTGGAATCACCACCTTTTCCAGATGGAAGCCATTAACACTACACTTCAGAATTTTAAAAAAATCTCCGAACATGGCTCAATCAAAACTCCAAATTTATTTTATAGGCAGACTACCTTTTTCTTTCATCTGAAGTAGGTTATGCATGAAGCCACATGGACTGAAACTGGTCATGTTAAGGGGCGCAAAGGAATCCAGTAGCCTCTGCTCCTGCAAGGTGCTTCCATTTCGGAATTTAGGAACCGCCCCGGGTGAACGTAGCAAAGGCAGAGAGAACATCAGGCAAGTCCCTTGGCCCTGCTCTGACGGTTTACAATTGATCACGAGTTACGTTCTTCACTCTTAAATGGAGAACTGATGCTTGAGTTTTGATTTTTTTTCTCCAGCCTTATAGATACTCCAGTGTTTTGTCAAGTTCCCTTTTCATGGCTGACTTTAACAAGGAACTGAAATGTAAACGAATTATACTGCTATGTAGCTCAAAAACTAACTGCAAACGTTTTTATCTAACTCCTTTCATTTAAGAAAACAGGGTAAAGATAGTGCAGTAGAGGATGATCAGGCCTTTAAGTAAATGACGCAAACAGGCCAGGGGCCAGACTCAGTAACATGAAATGGCATGAAAAAGACTGAAAAGTAGGACTGAAGAGATTTTCCCTCTGGACGTCACTAGCAGAATTCAAAGAAAATCCAACCAACCGTAGTTTTCCAAATTCTACCTTAATTAGAGTATTCATATAAAAGTCTGAGATTCACAAAAGGCAGGCTGTTAAGGAAGACAGATAAGAAACAAAGATAAAAGGTTGTTTGGCATTAAATAGTTTTACATTCCAAGAGAATATTGACTAGCATCTGGAAGTAATTCTCAAAATTACAAAGTCAAGATTACAGAAATTACTCTGCATGTTTTCCCCCAATATACATGTTCTATATACACAGTATAGAAAAGCTACTAAGTTGGCTCAGCTATAATAATCATGTCGTAGAAAAGCAGATTACATTTCTTTTGGCTGCAACAAAGCATGTTATACTTTCCAGGTCTGCTAATATATATACACAATCAAACCAAAGCTTTAAAAGTATCCAAATCAAAAGGGAAAAATAAGTTATATCCGATCTATTAACTTACACAATGGATTTGCCTTTACTTATTTCACTAACTAGCTATACTTATCAATTTCTTCAGTGTTTGTTTATTTTAACAGGTTATTTCAAGACATGGACATGTTGCCCTCTCTATGGCGCACATTTCCTTTTAGGCAGCACAGGTCTGTGACGCTGTTAGTCAAGTGGTGAAGTTCTGGGTCTTACTCTTTCTAACTAATGGCTGACAGAGCTGTGTTTCCTAGCAAGCACCACTCCTTTAACGGTACAGCAAAAAGAAGGAAGAGATGACAAAAGCAAGCGAGAACACCATTAGGGAAAGCAGCAGCTGCTGGAGCCAGATACAATGCTGAACTTGGTCTTCAAGCTTCCTATTGCTTTCTAGTAAACGATTGAGCTAAACGGAGAAAAAAGGAGGAAAGACTTTTATCAATCAGCTGTACATGAACGATGTGAAGGACAAACAGGAGTATTAGAAATGCAAACAGTTACAGGATGGGGTCCGTCTACTCTGAAGGCTGGTAGCTGCGAACGCAATGAGAATTAGATTTGTTTGGTCAACAGATGGGTATCTGCTTCCTCTCGTTTTGAAAAGATCTAATTTCTAGTTGAGAAAGGAGCGAAGCAATCACTTCCTGGAAATATCAAAACCAGCTACTAGAAGGACAAGAGAGACTTCCAGCCTCCATCTTTTTTGGATTTAGGTGCACTGCATAGTACCTTTTCCATGAGCTCGGATTCTCTGATTGCTCCCCAAAGCACCATGCGCTTTGCAACACGGTTCCCACTTCAAATGAAAATGGCCAGACTTGTAAAAAAGTTAGTAGACCTCCAAAACTCGCAGCTTCCCCACTCCTGATTAGGCTTCCCTTCACACAGGAGAGCATTTCTGTTGTGTTTATACCAAAGGTTCTCCTTATGTCAGTGGGGAAAGATGGACTTCTAATGTTAATTAGCATTAACAACACTGTATTAGAAGAACGAGCACCTACCTGTTGACATACATCTTCATTGGTTTTATCTGACATGTTGGAAGCACCATCCTTTAATGTCAGAGTGGTTGGTTTACTGCTCTCAACAATATGGCATCTTAACCTAGGAAAGCCCAAAGGACACAACTTTTCAAGTTTTAAAAAGTAAAATACATGGGGAAGAGGACAGAGGGGAGCAAAAAGGGGATGGATGTAGTACAACAACGATACAATTAAAAAATAAATAAAAAGTAAAATATGGAATGGAAAAAAAAAAAACATAAGAAGTACATGTAACCAAGGTGAATATTCTCATTCCTCTCCCCAGATTCACCTAAGGTAGCAGCTCAGTGTGTATTTTTATCTTCGAAGAGGACAAAATTTGCTACCCTAAAAAAGGCCTGTTTGGGGTGGCAAATTCTGAGGGTTTTTTATTTTTTTAATTTTAAAGAAACAGCAGACACTGGAAAAGCTCTGAAAACCAGAGTTACATTTATGTGGGAAATCTCCATTTTTGAGTGTCTTCTCTGTGTACCAGAAAGACTCAATCTCTAGAAACTCATCAGTGGAGAAGACACTGACCTAAATCTACATCACAGCCTTACCCTGGTTTACTGTGCTTTCCTTGATAACCTCTCCTTACTGGCTCCTTCACCCCCACGCCGTCTTTTATCTGTAGCTGGAATGGTATTTAAGGCAGTAGCTTGGGCCAGCTGAGGAAGTTTTACTGTTTTGGGGGGTCCCTCTCAGGCATACAGGAGGATATACATGTTAGTAAACTTCTGTTTTTCTCCTTACTTGTCTTTGACTAGTGGGAAGGAGACTCAGTTGAGAACCTAAAAGGGTAAAGCAGAACTATTTTTCCTTCCCTACAGTTTGGGGACCTCCTATGGGACCTGCTGAGACACCACTCTCGCTTGGGAGCCTGTGGGCTGGATCCTGGAAAACTGGCAGAAGCTGGTGAAGGGGTAAGAATTCTTATCAAAGTTTGCTCTCCCCGATGTAACTCGAGTGCCAGCCTGAGAGGAGAAGGCCCTGTCCCCTCCTTTCAAATTTAGATGAGGAGAAGTATTTGTGTGAACTAGTTCCTCGGATATAGTGATTTTGGTAGAGATTTTTGTTAAGTCGTCTTATTTCCTAATCATCCATTTTCTTTCCAGAGATGGTCGCTGTTTTCATTTGTCATAAGGAGAAGAATCATAGGGACAATGAAGTTTTCCTTTTGTCTAGTTCTGTGTCTTGAGAGCTTGACTTTGTGACCAGTAAGAGTATTTTCTTACTGGACAGATTGGTGCATCAGGCAACCAGCTAGATAGCTTCAAGAATCCAGACATAAAGTGACAAGCAACTTTCTTTTTGTCTGACTGTTCCAGCTCCCATGGGAGTTTGTCATAAGAGGTCCCCGCCCTTAAGGGGCCTTAGTTTCAACCTTCAATGTCATGTAAGTGCTAGAAAAGTCCTGTTCCAGTAAGCATCTGCCTGGTGTCAGATTAGTGGGTCTGTGGCTGGAGACATCTCACATTCTTGTGGGAAATGGCAGCCATGTTTGCACTAGACCATTTTACCACCGAGACAATGACAGTTGGCTTTCTTATGCTAACTCTGGGAGTGAACTTTTGATCTTGTGAGGGACTGCATCTTCTAACCTTCTTTTGGGATACCTCTTGCATCCGTAAAAAGCCATAAAAAGGGTTACCGGTTTGAGTCACTATTGAGATTAATGTAAGATCCTACTCATCAATGGCCAGGTGATAGATGCTCTGAATTGGAAAACCTATGTTTGAAAATGTTTTAGAGAGCTCTCGTCCTAAACAACTGTCTTACTGGTATCTACGGGAATACCAAATTGAAAGGAGGACCTGAAGGAACATGGCGAAGTCCTTAGGCGCAGGGACTTAGCAAGATGGGATTACAAGGCTCTTCTCAGCTCCACTTTCACAAGGGATCTCCCAAATTTAGAGAAGCGTTAAAAAGGTCAGTGGTCATTCAGTCCCTGCCCAAAGGGACTTGACTGGCTTCCCACCCACGATGATACTGTGGTTAACAGCCCAGGTCTGTGTGTTGACACATCCAGATGCTGGCACTGGCCTGAAAGCGGACGTCTGCTGTGAGCAGCCCCCTTGAGAACCGCCAGGTCTCACGTGGGCACTCCCGCAGCCTCGCCGAGCTGGGCCCGTGCGGATGCCTCGGTCTCTGCCCAACTCAAGACGCAGGCAGGCCTGCCTTGCCCGTGCACGCACGTTTCTCTTTCTGACTCTCCCCAGCACATCGGGAGGCCGGTGTGACAAAACCATACCTGTGCTCCATCACTTTGTTTTTGGGGACTTCTTTCCAGAACTGAGTCAGTTCTGCTGGGCCAGTGGCAGATGCCTGTTCCATTTCCGCAGCCATGATCAGAAACCGGTCTTGGGCAGAGACGGTTAAACCTGCATTCCAAAAGGGCAGCTCACTGTATAAACAGGAATCTTTACAAAGGATTAGGTATGTGGCTTAGGGCATTGTTCTAGAAAACAATGAAGGAAAAATAAGGATACGGAACTACCTTCAAAAGTTCTAAAAATGAGGCCTCACATTTTGAAATTTGACTTCAGCTGGCATCGCTTTAAACGATTTTCCTCATGCAAAAACAATGAAAATGATGTAATGCTGGGAAAGACTTGAGAGACCCATGTGCCCATCTCATTTTACACACGGGCGACCAGCGGCCCACAGCGCAGCGGCCCTCACGTGACAACTTACCTCCGTGGGGAGACACAACTATATCGACCGATGCACCAGGGTCGCAGTTGCTGTTGCTGGGCTTGACTCGGTATTTTTCAGGAGCAGTGGTTCTCACCTGTTTACAAACACAATATAGTCACAGAACAACCTGCCTGCTCTCCTGGCGAGACGGCTTAACAAGGACTTGGAACAAAATGGGCAGTTCATGATAACCAAAATTTACAAAATAAGCTTTGGTGATTATGCAAAGAATGTATCTTTCCCCACCACTAGGAAAAAAGCATCTTAAGCTACTTAAACAATATTTACTCCTTTTTTAAGTCCAATGGTCACTTAGAGTGTTTATTTAAGAGGAAGGCTATCCGTTAAATATTTATCATCTGCTAATCCCCTGAATTTAATAACACAAATTAAAAAAAAAACTGAGCGTATATGTTACAGTAGTGTTTAGAAAAAATAAAACAACAGATAATCAAAGGGTATCCAGACATCCTAGTGGTTAAATTTAAATTGAACAGATGATTTAAGGAAGTAATACCCACAATATCCCAGCCTTGGTAGGCACAATGCTCAGCATCAGGTCAGTATCCAGAATAAACTAGCACTCCTGAATATATACACTTGGAAGAGAGTGCACATTCAATTTTAGTTTTATCTTTCACTGTTAAGAATTATTCATATAATGAAGAGTGATTTTCCTTGGGTTTTTTGTTTACAACAAATGTTAAACCCTGGGATTAATTTGTGCATTAGCTTATTACTGCAACGAAAATGTTAAAATACAGATCCCAGGACAAATTTCAGGTGAGCTCTGCCACATGGTTAGAACTAGAAGGCAGTATAACGTGCCTGAAAAGATGATAAATAAACCCATCATGCAGGTTCAAGACTATCTGTCTTTTGATTGAAATGTCTAAAATCACTTCCCATGTTGAACTTTCCCACAAAATTTATCCCAGCTTTCAGAAATTTACCTTAAATGCCACTACATTTTTAGTTACATTTGTCAACACTATTAAAGTTTTCTTCTCTCCAGATTCTGTATTTCCAAAATACAGCTCTTCCGCTGGGCTAAGCGATGAAAATAAAAAACAAAACATAAGGCATTTGTATTACTCAGAATGAATGACAATCTAACTAGCTTGAAGAAAACATTTGGTTAATATATTGTGCACATTTGTATAAAGCAATTTTATAAAAAAAGACAAGATTACAAAATAATTACCTAATTTACTTTGTCTTTTAGTCATACTGATTCAATGCATGCTATTTAAAAAGTCCTACGCTTTTCCCAAGATCAAAAGCAAAATAAGAAGGAACCCAGTGAATTAGCCCCGTAATCAGCTCCAACTTAAGGTGCATTTACTTCAACTCTCTGGAAGGTTACAGATAATAATCAAAGCAAAGATGGAACTGCTGCTTCAACTTCATCTAATTACAAACAGATTAGAGTGGGGCATATTTTTATACACCAGTGAAGAACATAAAAAGGAAGATAATTAGAGATGTATTCAAGCAACAGAATCCTTTCTTACAAATACAGGCTTTTTCTGTGTAATAGAGAAGAAGAAAAACAAACAAAATCTGGGGTGAGAAGTGCAGGAGGAATTTGCCAAACATTAAAATCAGAGAGCCTCAAAATCCGAATTTACTATTCTTGGCCACTGTAATGACTGTGACCTAAAATGAAAACAAAAAGATTTCAGTGAACTTTGTACAGTTTAGTTACGTTGGCCAAATTCCATCAGGAGCTTCCAAACAATGGAGAGGACAGTGTTTTTGTCTGAGATAAAAAGGTGAATTCGTCATCTAGCTTTGGAATGTGCTCACATCGGAGATGTTGACTCATCTAGACAATGTACACTTCTAAGGAATGCTCTCCCTGTAGGGCTTCGCCCAGCTTTGGACAAGACAGTAAATGAGCCGGGTTGCTGGTTTCTTTTTCGGACTCCATCTGAAATATGCCACAGAAAAGACAGCATGATTTTGGAGCTCAGAACTGCTCTAAGGAACCAGCACAGAAACCGTGAACAGCTCTGGGGAGGCAGACACAGGTTGGGTCCGTGGGCGTGTGCACAAGTGCGTGACTTTCCTGGGGCACAGGCAGAGCCCCAAGTTGCACTTTCATTTTCTGCCTACCAAGCTCTTCTGGCCATACTTAATGTTTTTCACAGGCCTCTAGTGAAAAAGTGGAGTGCGTGAGTGACTTCCAAACCAGTTGAGGGAAAATGGCAGAGAAAAACCATGGGAAACAGAACATGTACATGCTTTGTTTCTTTCTCTCCCTCTCTCCTCTCCTCTCTCTCTCAAACACACACGCACACACACACACACGCACACGCACAAAAACCCAAATATAACAGTAACCAAAACATGTAAACAAACTAATCTTGTCAATTAGAGAATCTCAGATTCAGTTTTTAAAACTGCTGTATCATTCACAACAGATATACCTAAAACAGTTACATAGAAAGTTTCGAATCAAGGCATAGGAAATGATGTATTAGGTCATCATTAAAGAAAGATGGGATAGCAATATTAATATAAGGCTTAGTAGATTTATCAATCAAAAGCATCATTTAGTGAGAAAGAGGTCTTTATATAGTAATTAAGAAACAATCTGGAATCTTTTGGATTGTATAAACAAAAACAAAAATAGAGATGGGCTGAAATTTGGCTTCAGTAAAAAATGTATTTTTCTAGTTCAGCTTTAGCTTTTGGGAGGTCAAATTAATAAATACCTACATTTCAATGTTATTTCTGGCATCTTTAAACTTGTGAAAGTCTAAACAGTATCAGTAAAATGAGAAAAATACATGCCATTTAAACTTACTATTAATATATGAATATTTTTATTACCTGATATAATATGAGGGCCTTTAAAACACACTCAACAGAATCAATAGCAAAAAGGTAGTTAAAAACATCCATGATGCCTGGAAACCAAGGTGAACTTTCAGATGACCCTTAATTTTGTATTTCCTCAGTTTCAAAAACAGTCTAGAAGTTTTCTTACTTTGCAGTTCCCTCGAGATGATCAAAATATGTTATGAAAGCATAGCTACTAAAATCTCCCACTACTACCTGATGTGTAATAAAGGCCCTTTAAACACACTCAATGGTTTCTTGTAAGTTTTCATCTTGGAATCAACTTTCTCATTTTCTTCTGCTTTGGAAGTAGGTTCAGTTAGGCTTATCTAAAGATAAAAATATTAGGGAGACAGAAAAGAGAAAGAAATTTAGTTTCATACTTCACAACTGGGCAGGTCATTAGGTCAAAAAGTAAGCATATTGATTTCATCCAAATTACATTTAACATAACTTTACTCTATCTAAATTGTGTATTTAATATATATCAACATTATATTAACATATAAATGAGGGCCTACTATAAATGTCACTATGAAACGTGTTTCTTCTCTTAAGAGTCTTTCAATTTGTTCTAAATTATAATGCATTTTTCTATCAAGCCTCTGATGACAACATGACAACTAAGTGCATTTTAAAAAATATGAAATAAAGAGAGGAAGCAGATCAAGGTACAGTTTTAATGACTTTTGCTACAGATAAATGGAAATATTTTAGAAAAGCAAAAGAAAGTTAAGTGAGTTACCCAAAATCACATAGCAAGCTATTAGAACTGGGGCTAGGTCCCAGCTTTTGACTCAATTTCATTTTCTTAAAATTACCTTTTTCAGAAGGGTTGTTTGTTCTTCACTAGAAACGGTTTCCAAGGTTTCTTTGCCATCACTCTCCACATCTTCCTTGCTTGAAGCTTCATCCTCACTGGCAACAGGCCCGTTCTCACACAATGGCGTCTGAAAGTCATCGTCTACCAGAGGTGGGTAGCTGTACTTGAAAGGATCCTAGAGGGAAAGAATTTAGGATCAACCCGCTAAAGGGTGGGTAGACAAAGAATTATCTCAGTAAAGTTGAAATCTATTCCTGTGGCCAAAGAAACAGACTGAATTCATGAGATTTACAATAAACCAGAAAGGGAAAAAGTAATCCATGGTGTGGAACAATCGGCTAGCCACTTGTACAACAACCAAGCTGGATCTTTTGCTCATTCTTTAAACCAAAAAGAATTTCAGATGAATGGAAGCTTTAAGTGTGCCTGCAAATGTGTGTGTATTTACTTTTTAAAACCATATAACCTCCAGAACAACACACAGGAGGATTAAAAAAAAGACCTAAGCAGGGACAGTCTTTCTAAGCATAGCACAAGGCCTAGAAGGCATGCAAATATTGATAAAAATTGGGCACACTAAAATAATTTTTCTAAGAAGGCTACAAACTGGGAACATATGCATCACACATATGAGAAACAAACGACAGCTTTCGTTAACATACACAAATCAAGAACAGAATAACCCGACAGAACAAGGAATAAAGAAATGATATACAATTCATTGAAAAAGAATGAAGACTGCCTTTTAAATTATTAAAACATGCTCAGCATCATTTACAATAAAAGAAATGCAAATTAAAACTAATGAATTTTTTTCACCCAAGACTGCCAAAAATGAGAATGCATGGTATTGGCAAGGATGCGGCTCAAGCATTCTGACAGATTATTAGTAAATGGACACTATCTCTTTCAGAGGGAAACTGGCACCAGTTATCAAAATTAAACACTAAATATACCCACTGACCTAATGATTTTATTTCTAGACAAATACTGGTGCATCTGTGTACCAAGAGTTATTATTTACACGGAAAATCTCTGCAGTATTATTAGTAATGGCAAAAGATTAGGAAATAAGTAATGTATCTTCAAAAGAGAACTGATGAAATAAGTTAATATGCTATCCACACAATGGAATGTCCTGCAATGGCTTAATGAATCGGGCTGATCTCTAGGAATCAACGTGGGATCAACTAAAAATAAATGATGTAAAAAACACAACGGAATAAAATAGTAGAATGGGACACTATCTGCAGAAGTAGGAAAACCTCTGAAGCAGCGCAGCCTCCGGGCAGCGCATTGGGCGGCCTGTGGAGGCAGACATGCTGTTGGCTGCACTGTTATACTTTCCAGTCTTGATATTGCTGGCTGTTCAGGAAAAACCATGTGTGTGTATTACTTTCGAAAACAAAAAACAATTTGTGAAAAAGTAGTAGTCCTAACTAGAATTTTGACTGCACTCCTACTCACATTAAAGAAGGGACACATAACTTTTAAACCTCTAAAAATACCTGTAAATTTTACTAAATACTATCAATTTTAAGATAAAATAATTCTATGGGAAAATTATAAAAAATGACAAATCAATCGAATCACCATTTTAACTAAGGCTAGTACTTGAAATGAACCATACGCTGGTTTTTCTAGGTTAAAATATGAAATATAAAGTTTCAGAATAGGAAAGTTAGCAAATTTCAAATTTAAAAATGTTCAAGTTTTTTTTAATCATAAAAAACAAAGGACGTACCAGAACATTTCATTTTGCTACCCCCTTGATTTTGGTTGAATACAATTTTGCCAGGAAGGCAATATACAAAGTAGGTTATAAAAAATCAAACAAAAATATTATCAATCAAGTTAATGCAAAGCATACCAATTCTATAGGTTTCACAATTTATAAAGTCATTATCACAATATGTGTCATTGTTATACAGTGTTAAGAATTTAACACATACCTATTTACTCCTGGTCTCTTGTTTGTAAGGAGTAAAATCACTTCCAAAACTCATGATAGTATATATTATTTTAAATTTAAAAAGATTGTTCAATAGTAAACAGAAGCAAACTAAAGATACATCCAAAGGAAACTAAATACCTCATGGTTATTAATTATTAATTAATTAATGGTTCCTCTCTAGACACCAGCATACTATGCAGCTAGGGATAAGAGTAAGACTGCTTGCCACATATTGATTTGGAATGATCTCTGAGACATGTAAAGAAAACAGCAGGATACACAATAGTGTGTAAACATATTTGTTAAAAAGATGAGAAGAAGGAAGGATTACATATATGCTATTTGCTTATACATAGATCACATTTCTATAGTTGCTTTTATATGCAGTACAGATGCTTGGAAATAAATATAAGAATTGGAGCTGGGGAGGGGAACAGGGTGGATAGCAGTAGATTTATTGAATACTTCTTTCTGAATACTGAATACTTTTCCGTTCAGAACCATTCAAAAATGGAAAGCTAACAACTTGAAAACTTAAAAAAATGTTAACACTGCTTGCTATTTTGGGGAATCTGTGATCTTTCTTTGGATGCTATGACATTGCTTTCCCTTTTTCCCTGAGGGAAGAATACAGCCTAATGTGCCATGACCCAGTCTTATTTTAGATACAAGTTTCAAGTATTATACTTACAGTGCCACCCATGTGGGGAGGCAGGTATTCTGTACTGACATATTCCTGGATTTCATTTTTGCTTGTAAACTTCAACAAACTCACTGCTTCTGGACCAAGCCAGGATTTCACAATTTTGAAAGCAGCTGAAGAAAAAAACGTCACTTTATTAAATTATTTTCATTCTTCCTCAATTAATTTACTGCTGGTACTAAGCTAGGTCTTCAGTTTGGGCTAAAATTTGCTAATATGAATCTTTCTGTGGCATTTACACTGTGACTGCCCCTTTCAGGTTTCAAACGTTCCACAAAGACTCAGAAAGATTAAGTCACCCTCCTGTTCTCTTAAGAAACTTACCAGGGTTTTGACCTCTGCACAATTCATCAATGACCCCAAGTACTAAGCTTTCCAGACACTGAGTCATCACACCGCATTGTGATGTGGGAAGAGTCATTTGCCTTATGATTCTGATAAACCCCCGGGCTGAAAACCCTTCTGAAAGGGGAAGTCAAAGTCAACAAGGGAAGGAAGCAGACCTCCTCATTACGGGTGTGAAGTGGATCTAGACTTCCATCCTAACCCTGAACTGCTTTGACTTTCTCCCAAGCCCTGCACTTCATGTCATCGTGAGGAATTTATTCCAGAATCTGCAAGGATAAACCGATCAAGCCTAGCTATTAATAATTACAATCTGTTCTGTCAAGCCAGTCTTAATTTTTTAAACCTTCTTTCCATCATGACATTTTTAAGAATGAAAAGAGGAATCCTGCATTGAATTTGTGAAAGCATCAAGAAAAAAATCAAGAAGTAGAATACCGAATAGCAACATTTTTACTTCGGCTAGTTTGCATACAATTTTTTCACATATTTGCATCTTCATTCATTTCATTTTGAGTTGACATGTTTGATGTTATGCTATTTGAATTATCTAAAGTGCTAAGTCTTAAGAATAGTTTTATCGACTTAATAAAATTCACCCTTTTCAAGTATACGTAGCAGTGATTGTTAGTATATTCACAGTTGTACAACCATCAGCACTCTAATTTTAGAACATTTCATCACACCAAAAACAAACCCTCGCTTATTAGCAATCTCTCCTTGTCCTCTTTTTCCCATTCTGTGGCAGCTGCTAATCTACTTTCTATCTTTGTGGATTTGCATATTTTACCATTTCATATTAATAGACTCCTACAATGGTTTTCTTCAACTGGTTTGGTTTACTCAACATGTTTTCAAGGTTCATCCATGATATAGCATGTATTAGTATTTAATTCCTTTTCATGACTGAATACCTTTCCATTTTATGGATATATAACGTTTGTTTATATATCCATAATGTTGAAACATTTGGGTGGTTTCCACTTTTCACTATTGTGAATAATGCTTTGGACATTTATGTACCAATTTTTGTGTGGGCATGTTTCAATTTCTCTTGGAATAGAGTGGAATTGCTGGGTCATAGGGTAATTTTATGTTCAACTTTTGAGGAACTGCCATTTTACATTCTCACCAGCAATGTATGAGTGTTCCGATTTTTCCACATCCTTGTCAACTCTTGGTACTCTCTCTTTGATTGTAGCCATCCTAGTGGGTGTGAAGTACTATCTTACTTGGTTTTCACTTGAATTTCCTTAATGACTCACATTGAGCATCTGGTCATATGTTCATTGTCATTGCACATCTTTGGAAAAATGCCTATTCAAATCTTTCCTCTTTTTTAATTGGGCCATTTGTCTTTTTACTGTTGCATTATAAAAGTTATTTATATATTGTAGCACAAGTCCCTTATCAGATGTATGATCTATATAGATTTTATTTCATTCTGAGAGCTGTCTTTTCACCTTCTTGATGGTATTCTTTGAAGCACAAAAGTTTTACATTTTAACTAAGTCCAAAACGTATTTTTTTTAACTTTTGTCACATGTGGTTTTTGTGTGTGTGTGTGCTATATCTAAGAAACCACTGCCTAAAAGGAGGTCCCAAAGATTTACTCTTAATGCTTTACTATGAATTTTATAGTTTTAGCTCCTATATTTGAGTTAATTTTTGTATATGATGGGAGATTCAACATCATTCCTTTGGATGCAAATGTTTAGTTGTTCCAGTATTAAAAAGACTATTCTTCCTCCACTGAATTGTCTTGGTACCACTGTCAAAAATCAATGAACCATACATGTTAGTATCTTTTTGGACTCTCAATTCTATTTTACTTATAAGTAACTGTCCTTATGTCTGTACCATAACATTGTAATTGCTATAGCTTTGTAGTGAGTTTTGAAATCAAGAAGGGTGAGTCCTCCAAATTTCATTGTTCTTTTTCAAGATTATTTTTACTACTCTGGATGCCTTGCATTTCATATCAATTTAAGGACAAGCTTACCAATGACTGTTAAAAAAAAAGTCAGCTGGGATTCTGACAGAGGCTGCAATAAATAAGAAGATCAATGCAGAAACTCCTGTCGTCTTAAAATATTAGGTCTTCCAATCTCTGAATAAGAGAGATGCCTGTTTACCTCAACCTTGAATACCCTTCAATGGTGTTTTGTAGTTTTCAGTGTGTAAGCCGAGAACTCCTTTTATTCATTTTATTTCTAAGTATTTCATTCTTTGTGATGCTATTATAAATGGGATTATTTTCTTATTTTCACTTTTGGATTATTCATGGAAAGGATATATAGAAATACAGTTGATTTTACGTATGGACTTCATATCCTGCCACCTTGCTGAACTTGTTTATTCTAAGTTTTCTATGTGTTTGTGTTCCTTACATTTATGCATATAGAAGATTATGTCACCTGCAGAAATAGTTAGCTGTGGGATTTCATAAATGCAGGTTTTACAAAGATGCCTTTATGAGGCTGAGGAAATTCTCTTTGTGTGCCAAAGAATTAACTTTTTTCAAAGAAATGTCTAGCCTTTGTCTTCAGCTGCTGGGAGATAATCTGCATGCCAGTCAGGGGTGTCTTTGTCTGTCTGGGGACCTTGGGTCACACTGGAACAATGTGACTCAGGGCGGGGCTTTGCGTCATAGGGTGTCAGTAGACCTCTAGAGAGACTGGAGACTGAGATAGGCATTGTGGTAAGTCACTTCAGCCTATGTAATGGAACCCAATAAAGACCGTGAGCAGTGTGGTTTGGGTGATCTTCCCTGGGTGGCAGGGAAGATGTGGCATTGGGTACTGCCGTATACTGATGCTGGACAATCCACTTGCTCTACATTGGGTTCTTCCCTGGATTCCACTGTGTTCTTCTTCCCTTGGCTAATTTTAATCTGCAACCTTTCCCTGTAATAAACTGTAACTGTGGGTATAATAGCTAACAGCGAATTCTGTAAGTCACTGTAGTGAAGCTGAGTGGGAGTGGCTCTGGGAACCTCCTTAAATTACAGTTGGCGCCAGAAGTGTGGGAAGCAGTCTTGTGTGGACTATAGTGTTCTCCCTAACTTTACAATTGTTTCAGCTATTTGTGCTTTCTAGTCCTAGTTTCTTCAGTGTGTTTATCATGAGAATTGAATTGAGATTTGAATTTTTTTTCAAATGCTTTTTCTGTGTCTATTGAGATGATCATGTGTTTTTTTGGTCTGTAAGTCTATTAATTCATTGGATAACATTGATTTTCTTATGTTGAACTGACTTTGCACTCCTAAGATAAATCCCACTTGGTCTTGGTGTATAATCCTTTTTAATGCTGCTAGACTTAGTTTGTTAGTACTTCATTGAGGGTTGGTCCATCTGTATTCATAAGGGATACTGGTCTGTAGTTGTCCTATGATGTGCTATTTGGGAGGTACTTGCTCATTAAATGGATTGGGAATTGTTTCCTCTTCTATTCTTTTAGGAGAATTTACAAAGGATTAGGGTTGCTTCTTCTTTATATGTTTGGTAGAATTGACCAGTGAAGCCATTTGGTCTTGGGCTTTTCTTTGTAAGAAGTTTTTTGATTCCTAGTGTTTTTCAATAGTTTAAAACTTTTTATCAAAAAATATACAGTCAAACCTCGGTTCTCGAATGTCTCCCATCTCAAAACAATTTGGTTCTTGACCAAGTTGTTCATGGAAAGAATGTCTTGGTTGTCAAACAAAACTTCAATTCTTAACCCGACAACCCTTTTGTGCTCATACAGCATTTCTAATGGGAAAAAATGATCTGGT
Source organism: Noctilio leporinus (assembly GCA_004026585.1). Classification (NCBI taxonomy): domain Eukaryota; kingdom Metazoa; phylum Chordata; class Mammalia; order Chiroptera; family Noctilionidae; genus Noctilio; species Noctilio leporinus. The sequence goes on along the minus strand of PVIW01000340.1, from coordinate 524,311 downwards.
TTTCAACATAAATCGTTTCTTGAACAGCCTTCCAGAATGAATTAAGTTCAAGAACCGAGGTTCCACTCACTATAACTGTTATAAGGGCTATGTGACTATAGAGATTTAAGGTAAATTTCAGATTCATCCCACCTTTTTCCTCAACACCCCAAGTTCATGAGAAAACCTCACCGAGGCCTGTTTTCTTTGACTTACCCCATTTGTGAGTGACAAATTGAGGTTTCTGCCTACAGTTTTACCTGAGTGGTCAAATCTCCTGAGGCTATTTTCAGAGAAGACCAGTGGGTATCCCCAGGGGTAGAAAGTTAGCCCAGTTTGCTTAGGAGCAGCTTTTGAGTGTTCTAGCTCTAGCCTCTTAAGAGTATATACCAAGCACAATATAAACCTTTTAAAACAATTAATGGAAATATGGCTAAAGTGGCAAAGGAAAAAGGACATCAGACATTTTGTATTAGAAAGTATAATATACTTACCGTTCATTATCCAAGGCATATCAAAGATCACAATTTTTGCTGAAAGATGAAAAAAATTCATTAATTGTAACTTATTGCCACTGTAGTGACACCACTTTTACCTGACATAGAAGAAACGATGATCTAAATGTTAAGTCCTAACAGACCCTATTTGTGGGGTGCGTACCCTGGCAGACCTGGGGGTTTACCTTCTGATGCCCCTGCTGTCTCTCTTTGGGCTTTTCACATTCAACCCACTAAAGCTGAAAATATATGACTATGTGGGATGGCATCTTTCTCCAGGGAAAACCATTATATAAATCCAATAAATCAAAAATGAGCAAGATTTAGGAGTTCTTCATTCAGGTAATTATTGAAATAATCACAATGAAAAACAAGCTCCAAAGGCCGGATTCAAACATAGTAATGTACACTTTAGTCAAGTGTTTTCTCAACGACAGTTTGGAAATATCAATTAGTAACAATGCACTATATGTCCGAGTATTGCTTATTATAGTCCACTTTATCTATATTGCTTATCTGTTTCTTATATGTAGTAAGCTCTATGTGATAAATATTTTAAAGGAACTTATTAATTGAAAGTACTAAAAATGAGATAATCTCGGAAATAAATGTATACTTTTATGTTCCTATATATGTGTATGAATATACGTATGTGATAGGAGTGCCACATGTACAGTTTAGAACTTAAATTCTTAAAACTAACTGTAAAGGACAGTGATTACGAAAAATTTCCCCTGTACCTTCTACAATATGCACTTAAAGTTCTATGAACACATTTAAGCTCTTCGTCAGAAAACAATGTTTCAGCTAGTAAAGTCTATAATACACAACTCTCACACATAATTTATAGTTTCTACATTTCATATTTTTACAAAGGAATAAGTTACTTACAGAGGTATTTAGGGTAATAAACCTTGAAGCAGTTGATGATAAAGCGTACAAAATCCATGTCCTAAAAAAAATTATACATTTAAATCTTTAAGACTGATCCACATTAGAGAATTTTAAGCTGCATATTTCTAAAGATGATAAATAAAAATGAAACAATTATTACATTAAAAAAATAAGCACATATATAAATATACTGATTTCCAAGGATTAAGGTTTTAAATCATTAAGCTATTTATAATAATCAGTCCTAAATAGAGTTTAAAAAAATCAGAAGCTTAAACATTATTCATTTTACCTCAAACTAGTTAGATATCTCAGGCTGCTAAGGTAGCAAGGCATTATAAAATGAATCTAAAAGCAATTCCCAGAGAGAAATTCTAAAAATCTGTTGAACAAATAGAATTACTGAAATAGGTATACATTTTGCAACCTGACTGCTTGGGATAACAATACATATGTGTATAAATGCTGCTATGTTTGCTTTCTAAAGCCAATTTTTATAACTTACAATAGCTTCAATAAAATATATCTTATTAAATTTAATTCAACAATTAATCTGATCATATTGGCCTGCTGTATCTATTTCACTTCTAGCTTCCTTCCTCTTATTTAGGGATCTAGAATTACAATTAGAATTTCTCAGTTTATATTCCAGTGTTGTTTGTTGACTTCAATTTCTGGGAGACTTTATTAACGTAGCTGTCTGGTTGGGTCCACTGCATTGAACACAGCAACATGAAATCAGATTATTGAGGTTAATATTTCTATGGATCATTATTTCATTCCAGGCTGATTTACTAATCCTGATCAACCATCTTATAAGGACTATAGGATGAAAGATACATATAACCAAGCCAACTTAAACCCATCAATTACTGAAAGGTGGGTTGAACTAGAGAGTCTATAAAGGCATTCCTAGAATGTGAGTTGCAGCTTCTTTAACTCCAGTAAACTGTAAGCAAGCATCTTACCTATTTTAAGTATTTATTATAGGATAAATCCTACTATGTAATATCTTTATAAACTCATCAGCATATCCACTGTGCATAGGTCTTAATAATTTATAGTTAAGTAAGAGTCCAAGAAATATCTCAGTAATTACTTAGATAAAATGTGGTTATCTAGTATATGATCTGTAGCCCCCAGAAACTGCCTAAAAAGTCTTCACCTGATATTTTTGTTTCAATCTTTTATGTAATTGTATGGCCTTGCTTAGAAAATCTCAGGTTACTGTTAATTCAAGTGGATTTGATGGGACGCCTATGGTGTATATGTTTTAGTGAGCACTACCCCAAAAAGCTGCAGGAAACTACTGGTCTGCATTCTGTGAGAATGTTTTCAAGGATGCTAGACATTATCTTGTAAAATGTCTTTCCTTTGCAAACCCATGCAAGACTTTTCTCTCTAGTTTAAGTGCGTCAGGAATGCACTGGTTTTAAAAGTATGGCCTCTGAATGATGGTAAATGATTCCATTGCTTTCAGGTAGGCAGCTGAAAGCTTACAGGCTAACTCTTCCCCATTTTTTAAATTTCTTGCTTTGTACTTCTCTATCCATCCTTATAAGCCAAGTTAAACCCTTTGTGAATTATTAGGGTAATATATACAAATAATTCAGTAAGGTTCAAGTACTTTAAAACAATAATGATTTAAGTATTTAGTTATGCAAATAAACCTCATTTACAAATTAAAGATAGTGAGTGAGAAAGCCTAGCTTTAGTAGCTCAAAAAAAATCAGACCGTTCAAGTCAATTCCTTGTCCCCCTGTATTTGGCAATAAAAAACATTAACATTTATTTTTCATGAGTTTGGGTTAATAATTAGAAAACTACTATACATAAGACAACAGTCATGATTTATTCTTATGAAATATTTATATAGGCATTTTGATTTAGATTTTGGGCATGAAATAATTTACTCTGTAATCTAAAACTCAATGACACAGAAACTACATTGAAAAATATCCAGGGCAATTAATTCTTCAAATATAGATAAATAAAGATGAAAGAAAAAAATCTGTGGTTCCACCACCCAAAACTCATCTTTAGTCTTCTCTAGTGATTCTCTCATCTTAATTTTTTTTAATGTCTAAGGTTTCCGTTTTGGGAGCTAAGTTTCACTATGATAGAATCCTGTTGCCTTTTTCATTACAAAAAGGGTCTTTTCTGCCCTGGCCGGGTGGCTCCACCACCAGCAGCATCTTCCCTTACAACACGGTTGATGCTGCAGGACATGAACTCAGAAAGATGGAAAACTGCACTGTTACCACATCTGCTCAGCACCCTGTCGGCCTCCACATCCCACTTTCATATCCTGTGTGTCAGACAAGGACAGTTCTAGGAAATCTAGTTTCAATGCCACACACTGAAGCAAATTTATTTCTTTGCAAATCCTTTTCTCTGTTGGACTTGACTCACAATGGACGGGGAAGAAGGGAATCCCAAACATAACTTCGTTCTCTCAGTTTTATAGCAACATTTGCTTGCAGGGAATGGCAGGGAGGAGAGGAGAGGGAGCGCATCATGATAAACAATGACTTAGAATCTTTCAAAAATGCTTACGATGCTATTGATTCCAGTTTCTGACAGGTCAAACATCACTGTTATAGGTTTTCCGTTTTCTCTCTTAGCATAACGTTCCAGCCAGAATGCGATAAGCTTCTTTTTGTCCAGTATGGTTCTGTGGTCTTTTATGTGATACTTCACCCTGATCCACACTTTTAGCAGAACATAAGATAAAAATAAGAAAAAAGTTTATGGCATTAAAATATTTTATACACATATCATTCTTTCCCTTTTCAGGTCAGATTAAAAACAGTTCCTCTTTTAAAATGACAAAGAGTGTACACTTGGGAACCTTAAAGAATAGTAGAAAGGAAACTATTTTTTTTCATCCTCTTCAGAAATAAATAAATGTAAGGGGAAAGGAAATACAGGTGAGCAAACAATATTTGGTAATAATCCAAGAGTACTCTTCACTGTGTTCAACAAAAAAGCCGCGGGCTCCGCCAAGCACTAGAAGAAAATGTCCCTTCCAGGGGACCATGTACTGGAGAGGTGTGAGCAGGTGTCCTGCCTGTGGGCGGAGTGTGGCCAAGTGTTCAGAATGGTGGCAGCTGAGACCAAATCGAGGAGAAACTAAAGCGACAGCAGAGGGGAGGCTGGAGGAGGCAGAGAGGAAATCCACCAGGTGATGCCTTGGGGAGGGACTAGGGGAAAGGGGCCGGTGATGGAGAGGTGCTGGGAAACGCGGGGCTCATTGAAGCTCCGTCACAGGGAGCAGCGACCTTGCTGGCCGAAGCTGGGCAGCACACACACAGCCGGGGGTGGGCTGTGCACATCCAACCACATGCTGGTTCACGGCAGCTACCTGGCAACCCATCTGATGGCAGCGGGCAGCGGGGCACATACTTGCACAGGGCCTGGGGACGGTGTGGGCTCACCGCTGCGGGGGGCAGGCCGTTGGAGCTGCCAGGGTACTGAGGTTACCCACGGAGACTGTGGCAGCTGGGAGGCAAAAGGGGCAGGAAAGGAGCAAAGCCAGGGAAACGCTTAAGGGACAGGTGGAGAGAGAGAAATGAAAAATAAAGATGCAGAACAGGAGCCGGAGATAGGATAAGGCAGAGAGAGGACTGTTAGAACAGGAACGGACCACACGTCACAGCGGGTGAGTGGCCCTGGCTCTGCTTGGGGCGCACCAAGCTGGAGGGCAAGGAGTGACAAGAGACATCAGGACAGTGGGAATGTGTGGCTATTTCTCCTGCTATCACAAAGATCCAGGAGGACGCAAAGGGAATGACTGGAAAACTTGGAGAGTCAAGTCCATTTATTAACCATCAGGGACTGTCCCCGCATTTTTTTTTTGTAAAAATACTGGGTTGAATTTTAACATCAGTCAAATTACAAAGAAGATAATGACGCTGAGTGATACTACTTTGGCTGTGTTAGTGGATGTAGCATTTGCCTTTGTTTGTTTTACTATAATGCAAATAGCAGTCTAACTACTACTACCTGATGCCCAGTCAAGATGGCCCTTAAAACCCCAACTGTAGGAAACTTGCTGTGTGGTACGAACATAATGAAGAAAGTGCCACCTATTACTAATTCTGATGGGATACATGAGATCATCTCAAAATCATGAAAAGCCAGGCATATGTAAATTAAATATACTCACACAACTTGTTGCCTTCTTTGTCATAACCATGGAGATAAATACCTCCAATTTCCAGTAACCATTTGGGAATAGCAGCTTCAGTCAGATCTAAAAGGTGATAAACTTTGATGAGTAATTGTAACTTAGAGGCCTTAAAAAACCTGATAATGTAAAGGTTAAAGTTATCTAATAGTTCCAATATAAAAGATAAAGCTTATTCAAACATCTGGATAGAAAGTCTGGTGATAAAAATGATGTTTCTTACTAAGTTAAACTACATAAGGATATCTAAAAGATGAGAGAAATGAAAAACATCCATTGCCCTTTGATACTTTAGTCACTATTTATGTAAACACATTTTCCACATTCCAGTTGTGTTTCACAGGAAGACTTGCAAACAGATTATTATCACTACTGGATAATTTCAAGAGAGAACATGCCAGTAACTATCCACATTATAGCTTTAGAATTAATGAAAAAAAAATCACTGTGGCTTCTTTTGCAAAATTAACATATTTCTACAAAGTTTGATATCCAGTAGTGTTTTAACGAACTATAGAAATGATCCCTGAAAGTATAGTCTTTCCGGTTGTGTTTTAAATACATTTTATAATCTTGGGGCAAGTGGAAAATCCTTCAAGAGAAATGCTAGTCCCTTTAGTAGGAGGAACAAAATGGGCCTGTTCAGTCTCTAGTGAGGCATATAACCAACAGAGCGAGGCACCAAGTGCCAACACTGGTAGTTCCTCAAGAACTTCCAAAGCTTTCTGTGTCTTTCTCCACCCTTCTATCATCTATCCACTCATTGCCATTGGTAAAAAGCAATTCTATGTAAAAAAAAATTATTAACTTTGTAAGGTTATTCTGTACTTGCTTTAGAAACCGCAGATTTCTATTTCTTTGCATGATTAATAAAATGCTTCACTGGTGAAATGACCTACAGTTTTGGCATTTCCAATCAAATTAATTTCTTAAATACGCCCGTTCTGATGGATTCCTTCTACAGGTGTGAAGCCTGGGGACAGTGCCTGCCCTGGATTTATCTGTTAGCTGTTTTGTATTAAGTCTCCAGACTCAGTTGCTGCTTGCTTTCGTAATCCTCAAGGCCAGGAAATCCTTCTATACCCATCAAAACCAGTAGTTATGCCAGTTTCTTGTTACAATTTCAGGAGGAGACAAGAGTTCGGTATATACTTGAAGACTATCATAAAACCTCCTGTAGGATTTACATCTCCTGTTGGTGGAGAACATTTCAATCTTCAAGTGGGCCTTGAACGTTAGGCAGATAAAAGAAGGCTGCCAAAAGCATCCTTGGGGATAAGCTTGCTTTTGGGGGATCCCTGTCCATTAATGCTACATGGAACCCTGATTAGCACCAGGAACTCTGAGGAAAGAGGAAGAGGTAAGTTCACAACAGGAAAAATGCAAATAGTGAAGAGGCTGCCTTGCTTTTGTTCAATGACACCAAATGACACAAGCGCAGATTAGGGAAGTCTGAGTGTCATTCTGCTCCCTGGTCATCTGATTGCTTTTCCAATGATGCAGCGTAGACTTGGCCATAGGACACTGGTTTCACAGTGCTACTGCAACTGTATAAAAATGATATTCTCATGTTTATGATGATGGCTAAGGATATTTGCAAACACACTGTTAGATCAAAGTAAAAGTAACACTGATACAGGAGGCAGTACACTGTTCAAGGTAAAATGAACAGCTTACCGTTGACAGCTAGGTCTTTCCTCCATTGAAAACTCTCATCGATCATCTTCAGGGTGTCATCGACAACATCATGTCTCCAACATAAGTAACTTTCAACCCAGTTATCATCTTGTTGTAGCCTTTCAATATCACGTGCGTCATATTTATCTGGCCTAGCATCTAGGGGAAACAGAGTAATAAATATCCAGGTCAGATAAATTCTCCAGTGAGAAATAACAATCACTAACGTCAAAGGAGAAGAAAGACCTGGAGGACAAAGCTAAGCTCTTTGAAGACAGACACAAGGAGGCAGTTCAAATGAAAATGCAATTTAAAGGATTAAGGCATTTCTAAGTGTGAAGAGAATAAAGTTATCTATAAAGACTGCAGATTTACTTTAAAAAATAAGACCATAGTACAAAAATCTGCATGACATTCTCTGGAACTATAAACCAACATCTGGGAAGATCAATTACGTTATTGGAACTTGAAATCCTTACCCTAGTCAATGAAAAATGAAAGTTTGTATGTAATGAATTAAGTTGTACTTAAAAAGACAACGTTTGGCAAATGTTACGTAAAAAAAAATTAACGCAAAGTGGAAAAGTGACCACTATGCAGCTGTTAACATTTCCCATAATTTATTGGAATAATTGTTTTCAATAAGAATTTCTCATTACCTGATTATACACATGCTATGCCCTTACAGCCTGTATATCTGATATTCCTCCTTCCATACCCTGCTCTATTTTTCTGTAATTGAAATTTCCTTGTCTCCTCATAACCACTGAAAAGAACCCTACCTTTCTGCTAGACTCCTTTCAAATGCTACCTCTTCCATACAATTTTCTCAGAGCCCAGAAGTCATGCTTTCCCACCTGGGAACAGTTATAGGATGTGAACTAAGCCTTTCTTTTCTTCTTTTTTTTTAAGATTTCACTTATTCACCTTTAGAGAGAGGGGAAGGGAAGAAGAATAGGAGGGAGAGAAACATCCATGTGTGTTGCCTCTGGAGTGGCCCCCAGCTCGGGAGCCAGGGGCAACCCAGGTGTGTGCCCTGACCAGGAGGGAAGCAAACCAGTGACCCTTGGGTTCACAGGTTGGCGCCCAGTCCACTGAGCCACACCAGCCAGGGAGAACGAAGCCTTTCTTAAGGCACTTACCACTTTGCCCCTTGACTCCGAGTTGCTGGCATGCATGCCATCCCTTCTCACACTATAGCAGCGCTGTATCCATTTTAAGGATCAGGAAACATTTGATGACTAATTCTATTCCTACTGGGATTTTGTTTTCTCAGTTAATGGTGCCCTCTCAGGGGCCCAAGCAAGACATTTCAGAAAATTGTCTGGTTCCTTCACCTCCATTTTATTTTGCACCTATTAGGTGCCAAGTTCCATAGATTCTATCTCCTCTCCATTTTCTCAGCTTTATTTCGGACCCTCAGAGATAACAGCTTAAAGGGCTGGAAAATACAAAGTACATTCAGGGAATTATCTTCTTTGAGTCTCAATTTTCTTATCTTTAAGCTGCTTTTATACTCACAGGGTTGTGTGAGGATCAGATGAGAATGTGTATATGAAAGTCCTTGGAAGTTTAAAGCACTATGAAATATAAGATTAGGCCATAAGTCATGCATTGGTAGAGTGTTACCTTGGAAATGGCTTTCAATATCCCAGCTCTTTTTTTCTGACTTAAACAATAAGTGGGTTCTGTAGTAGGTGAACCTTGGAAAATGTTTTTTCAGCTCTGTTATTTGAAAAATCATTAACATTCAAAATGCAACTTGTCTTGAGTTAGAATTTTAAATGTGAATTGGATAGAAAAGACTGTGCTGTTTAGCATGGAGGGGCCCCTGGAGCACCTGTCCCGTGAAGAAACAGCATTTCATTTGGTGGCCGGACATCCCTCTGCACTGGACCAATACGGTGTTTTCCTTGAAATTATAGGCTGACTTCATTCATTTTCAAGAGAATTTCTGCCAAATACCTCAGTCTGAATAATCAGCTTACTTGCCAGTTGTTCCTTTAAATAAGAGACTGATTCAGCTGGCAACTCAGGCATGCAGAAGTATTTAACGCAAACTTCTCAATTTTGTCACAAAGAACATTAAATAAAACACGCTCAAAGGTCAAGATTTAATAAAATTTACTGCTTCATTGGGACTTTCTAAAATAAAAGTGGCTTTTCTACAAAAACAGAATGCTGACAAGAAACACTAAAATGACCACTAGCCTTGCTTCAGGGGGAAGAGCCAGCAGTTTTGCCTGCCTTTGCTTCTGTACAACCAGTAAAAATGCCACCAAGATGAAAAAGGCAAATGGTTAGTTCGTATCATCATGAAAATAGTTTTGAGTTCACAGGCTCCTCAAAAGAGTGCTCGCATCCTCAAGAGTCTTCAGACTATACTATGAGAATCACTTACCTAGAACAATATGTAGCAAGTGGTAAATATTAATACCAGTCACAATAAGAATAAAACATTGGTACTTTTATTACTGCTTCTGCTGCTATTACATAAACAAGTGTGTTACCATTACTAAGAAATTTAAAGACAACTGCTCTTGGATAGCTTTTAGGAATACGGATCTTTGGAGTTAGAAATCGTTGTAATAAAATGAATAAGTGTTATTAATAAAACATGTACTTACATATGAAATACCCATTAAACATTTACCCATTGACGGACAGAAATGAAAACGGAGGAAAAGACAGAGAAGGAGAGGACTAGGCAGGGAGTCTTGTGGGGGAGAAAAGAGACAGGCAGGAGAAACGGGGGGCAGAAGAGGACTGGGGGGAGAGAGAAAGAACAGAAAGCAAACTGAATATCCAAGGTAAAGAAAACTTGGCCTGGGACCACAAGCCCAAGTGTAATAATAACTGCTTGGGATGAAAAATCTGCTGCTTTCAGACACAGCCCTCAGGCCACTGAACCCTCAAGTGCTACGAAAAGTTTTATGAAGTTTTAAGAAAACTAGTCCTTTGGCAAATCCAAATGTTACAGAAAGAAGCTAAGGTGTACACTCACAAGTCATCTGAAGACATCAAAACACACTTGCGTGCATACACATCACCCCTATGCACCTATTCAGGGCAGCATGTTGAAAGACTTGACCTCACAATAATTAAAGCATAGATTAGTTTTGAGGAGTAGAACGAAGAAATAGGAGTTACTATACTCCAGCTGCTCAATTACTAAAATCCAGTAGGCTGCCGCATGAGGAAATGATTCTGTTCTTGTTTTAACTAGTCTGGGAACTGAAACGTGAACTTTGCAGTCCTGTGTTCATGCCTGGGCAACCCTCTGATTACCCTTTGAGGGACTCATGTATCCAGACCACCAGATGTGACCAGACCTTCTGGTGCCCATCTTCTAGACCACGTAGCCTCCATTATCCAAACCACCTGCCATGTGACTGCTAATGATCCAGGACCAATCCTAGGGCTTAGAATGGAAGACTAAATTCTTGTCCAGGATGGGGCTTTTTTTTTTTTTTTTTTTTTAAAGATTTCATTATTTTCTGAGAGAGGGGAAGGGAGGGAGGCAGAGAGGCAAAGAAACATCAATGTATGGGTTGCCTTTCACCTGCCTCCGGCTGGAGACCTGGCTGGAGACCTGGCTTGCAACCTGGGTATGTGCCCTGGCTGGGAATCGAACCAGTGACCTTTGGGTTCGCAGACTGGTGCCTTATTCACTGAGCCGCCAGCCAGGGCTCCAGGATGGGGCTTTTTAAGAACTCTTTTTTTCTAAAGCTGGGGACGGTGAAACAAGGGTGGGCTCAGCATAGAGGAAGCAACAGGAGAGCCCAAGTGGGGCTGCCTTAGCTCACTGGGAGGTCAGAGAAAGGGGGCTTTGGGGACAGGGTCAGGGGGCTAGCCCAGGACGAGCTGCCACTGCCCACTGCCTTAGAGTGTAGGGGCCTCGCCTGTGAAGAAAGAAGTTGGGGGAGAAGGAAGGGAAATGGTGCAGCTGCTCCCCAGAGGGAGGGCAAACAAACATGTGCTGGGCCTTTGTCTTGAGGCTTTTCTCCCTTCTCAGGGTGGATCTTAGGGGAGGTCTCAAGGGAGGCTTTTAGAACATTCCTCAGTTCTCCAGGTGAGCCCTGCCAGGGTCATGGTCTCCACTGATTGCCCAGTGACAGGGCAGGGGGTCTTTAGCCATTGCAGTTAGCTCTGGCTTCGCCCACTTAGTTTTGCTGCTTTTAGGGGCCTGGAGCTGAAACACAAGTAGATGTTGTCTCCAGGGAGGAAAGGTCAAGGGAGAAGTGCTTAGGCTGGGCCAAGGTCCTTATTTTCCCAGTTTAGTTCCCTGCCAGGCACTGGGGGCCGTCGCCCTGCCGACCATCTGCACCCGGCTGTCAAGTGCTGGGCCACTGCGTTCCGCTCCGTCTCAGGCCCCCCAGTCCACCGACCAAGGTGTTTTCCCAGCTTCCCACTCCCCTGTCTCATCGTGAGACAACAGTGATAGTGGCGAACCGCATACCTATTATTTTTCTTGCCATATTGCAACGAGGTCATTTTATATATGTACAGTCATAACATAATAGTGGCGATCAATGTCTTTTCTCCTGACTGTATGGAAATCATTTTCAAGTTTCACAATTAAACATGACATTTACTGTAGGTTTTTAGAAGATGCACTTAAGAGTTAAGTTTCCATGTCTGTTGAGTTTTGTTTGTTTGCTTTTCATAAAGGTGAATTACAGCCAGTGTGGTTTTTATCTAAATAAACATTTTCCCTCATTTAATTTTGTTAATGACTATACTATGTTTGTACTGGCTTAAACAAATACAGAAAAAAATACAAAGAAACGAACGAATATGATTACCTAAAGAGAAGGGACTAAAGAGTGCTTATCTTCTTATAGTTCTTTTTTTTTTTTATTTTATTTATTATTTTTAGAGAGGGGGGAAGGGAGAGAGGCAGAGAGGGAGAGAAACATTATGTATGGTTGCATTTCACCTGCCTCCAGGACCTGGCTGGAGACCTGGCTTGCAACCTGGTTATGTGCCCTGGCTGGGAATTGAACCACTGACCTTTGGGTTCACAGGCTGTTTGCAGGCCAGCACCTTATCCATTGTGCTACCAGCCAGGGTTCTTCTTATAGTTCTGATTGTTGAATGGCACATATTCAAAAATCTCACTGAGAAGCACATGTTCATGTGATAAATCCCTGTTGCATTTTCTGATTATGAGTCATATTTGCATTCCAGGGACTAACAAAACTGCCTGCACCTCATGCGTCCCCTGTGCGACGACTTTATGATGGCAGGGCAGAGAGCTATGGCTACCAATTGAATTTAATAGCCACTGATTTTTCTGTTCTTCCGAAAGTTCCACATTTAATCTAAGTTTATTAACCTCATGTGCTGATGCTAGTCACGGTATTCTTTTTATGATTTAAAAAATCCGTCACATGTATATATAATTATGTCTTGTTTTTGTTCTTAATGCATGCCTCTGCCTTCTCCCTTTCTTCTGAGTCGGTCAGCCTAGGTTTATTTATTTTTCTAGTCCTTTAAAAAAAAACCCAGCTTACGACCAGGGCAAATGAGACATTTAGTCTCCTTAGTTCATCCTAGCCTGATGCCAGTGTTGGTGGCCAGACTTTTCATGCCGGAGACGCCTTAAAAAAAACAAACCCAGCTTATGTTTACTATGCCTACTATCTTTTTTCCCTATACCACAAATATCTACTCGTATTTCTTTCCTTCTACTTTCTCTGTATAACCTTGTGTTCACTTTGTAGCTCTGAATCAAACCTTTAGCTGATTTTTATTTGGGCCTTATTTTCTAATGAATACTTGTATGATATCTTGTTACTCAGCTTTAAATATTTTGTAGTTTCCATTGCGATATCCTCGTTAGCCCACAGGTTATTTAGCAGAAGGATTACATTGCTAGGAAAGGGTTAACCTATGGGTTATTTAGAGATATGTCATTTCAGCTTCATAGCATTTGATTTGTTTTTTAAGTACCTGTTTATTATGACTTCTAATATACATTTGGTTGCTTAATGCTGTGAGTACATGGTCTGCATGATCTAGCAGTTTTGGAATTTCTGAGGCTTCCTTTATGACTTAATATGTAGTGAATGTTTGCAAAAGCTCCAAGAGCAAACTATTTTCAAGAAAACAGATTCTCTATTTGTTGAGTGGTAGAGTCTATACACTCACACATACTTACATACATATTATCAACTTTGATCAATGTGGTGTTAAAATCTTAAATCTTAAGGATTTCCTGCTTGTTTCTATTTCTGCAAGAAGTTAAAATCATTCAATGTTTGTGGATTTCTTGAGTTTCCCGTATAATTCTGGGAGCTTTTGCTTTATGAGTTTGAGGCTATATTGTTTAATAATTTTTATGTTTGTTAGTCCTAATTGTTGTACCTTTTTAGGGTTCTTTCTATCACTAGTAGTATCCCTTTTTATACGTATTGTTTTCTGCCCTAAATAATATTTTGTCTGATGAAAGTACAGATTACACAGGATTACTTTGGTTAGTACTTGTTTTATATATTTTTTTAAAAAAAGATTTCATTCATTATTTTAGAGAGAAGGGTAGGGAGGGAGGAACAAAGGGGGAGAAACATCAATGCATGGTTGCCTTTCACCTGCCTCCAGCTATGGGCCTGGCTAGAGACCTGGCTTGCCACCTGGTTATGTGCCCTGGCTGGGAATCGAACCAGTGACCTTTGGGTTTGCAGGCCAGCGCCTTCCATTTAGCCACCAGCCAGGGCTGTTTTCTTTTCTTTTCTTTTTTAAAATTTATTTATTTATTTATTTATCTTTTTAATTTAATTTTATTGTTGTATTAGCCAGGGCTGTTTTATACATCTTTTTCCATCTTTTATTTTCAACCTTTCTATAGTAACTTATATTAGGTTAATCTATTATAGGCAGCATGCAATTAATATTTTAAAAATTACTATGATAACAGGTATGTTTGTTTCTATTTGTGGTAACTATTGATCAAGATGGATTATTTCTGCTGTTTCACTGTTTTTCAGTTATCAGGCTGCTTGTTGTGTCCTTTCCTGTTTCCTGCTGGAGAGATTATGTTTCTCCATTCCCCTTTTCCTGCCTCCGCTGGCTTGGAAATTAAGTATTTAAATACCCTAATTTTAAATATTCACACTTAATGGACAAAAGCTACAGTTAATATCTCCATTCTCCTTCTGAACAATACAAGCATTTTAATTGCTTTACCTCTGATCTCATGAAAGTTGCATAATCTTAATGTCAAAAATGCACAAAGATAAAGTATAGGATGGAAAATTACAGGCCAATTCAAAGATGCAAAACTCCTAAAGAAAATATTAATTAACCCAGCAATATATTTTAAAAACCTGATATAATCTACCATACTATTTAAAAGAAAAATACGGAGTGAACATCTCATCAGATACCATCAATGTGTTTAATAGATGAAGATGGCAACAAAGCAAAACAAACAGAAACCCAAACTAGCAAACCAGGAATGGAAGGGATTTTTACAGAGCCCTCCATGGAGATGAGGATGGTGTTCTTCTAAGACCGGAGATAAAACAGGTAGGCTCTTATTACTGAGTTTACTCAACACAGAAGGTTTCAGCCATTGTAAAGTAGGAGCATTTAGAGATGTAAGAATTGGAAAGTCAGAAAAACTGTCATTGTTTCAAGGTGATATTACTGTCTGTGCAGAAATCCCAAACTCATCTAGAAATACCTTATTAAAATTAATACAAGTTGATAAGGTTTCTGAATTCAGTATTAATTTAAAAAGTCACTTTCTATAAACCAGCCACAACCATTTAGAAAATAAATCCTTACCATCCGAACAACAAAAATAAAATATTTTCAGAAATAAAAATATTAAAAACCAGCCCTGGCTGGTGGCTCAGTGGATAAGGCGCTGGCCTGTGAACCCAAAGGTTGCTGGTTCGATTCCCAGCCAGGGCACATAACCAGGTTGCAAGCCAGGTCTCCAGTGAGGTCCCCAGCTGGAGGCAGGTGAAAGGCAACCATACACTGATGTCCCTCTCCTTCTCTGCCTCCCTCCCTTCTCCTCTCTCTAAAAATAGTAACATCTTAAATATTAAAAACCATGTAAACCTTCTAGGAATAAATTAGACAAAAATGGGTTCACCTTTATGGAGAAAATAGCTTTCCACAGAAAGGCTTTAGTAGAAAGTTATAGCAGGTCCTTGGATTGGAAGACTCAACCATGATGTCAAGTCTCCCACAACTGACCTGATTGAACAACTCCACTCACTAACCCAGCAAATTTTTGCCCCTCCCCCTGAAACATGGTAAACTGATTCTATAATTTATATGGATGAACCAAGAAGAGCCTGAAGAAGTGGAAACCAAGAGGCCCATGGAAATAGGAAGGAATGCTCAATCTGACTAGTACTCAAAGAAATGCAAATTAAAACCACCAAAAGATACTCCAACATCTCCATCAGATGGGGGGGGGGGCACAATAACCCTAACAATGCAACTTTTAAGGTATGAAAAATCAAGGACTCAAAGTCTGCTGGTTAAAATGAAAATTGGTAAATGTTGGTTCTAGGACACACCGCCTCCCACCCACCGCCTCCCCGCTTCAGAGCTGGGTACAAACTCTACAGCAGTTCTCCAACGTTTTGGTCTCAGGCTCCCTTTTAGGCTGTTAAAAATAAGGATTGCCAAAGAGCTGTTTTGTTTATACGGGTTGTATTTATTGGTCATTACTATACTGGGTGTTCAAACTGAGAAAAATTTTACATATGGGAACACACAAGCACTTATTCAATCAGCTGTCAGAGGGATGACATCATCACGTGCCCTGAAACTCTGAAAAATGCCACAGTCTGCCTGCTGATGAGCGAATGATGATGAAAAAGGAAAATGGCGATTCAGTGTTATTATAAACACAGTTCTGACCTCTCCAACACCTTGAAATGGTCCCTGGGAGCCACAGTTCCTGGACCAACTTTGGGAACCACTGCTTTTGAGAAAGTGTAAGCACCACCTAAGCA
Organism: Noctilio leporinus; assembly: GCA_004026585.1. NCBI lineage: Eukaryota > Metazoa > Chordata > Mammalia > Chiroptera > Noctilionidae > Noctilio > Noctilio leporinus. The sequence continues at coordinate 508,094 of PVIW01000340.1, read as the reverse complement.
TGAGAATATTTATGGCAGCATTGTACACAAATAGCAAAACCTAGAAATTACCCCAAATTCATCAGTTAGGGTAGTCATTCTATGAACTACAACATAGCTATAGAAAGGAATAAATTACAGGATGGTTACATTAGAAAAGATGAATGCCTCTTGAGCAATGGCAAGCAATGGAAAAATATATTCAGCTTTTATTTAAAGTTTAAAAAGAGTTGAAGGACCTGGCTGGTGGCTCAGTGGATAGGCACCTGCCTGCAAATCCAAAGGTCGCCGGTTCGATTCCCAGCCAGGGCACATAACCAGGTTGCAAGCCAGGTCTCCAGCCAGGTCTGTAGCTGGAGGCAGGTGAAAGGCAACCATACATGGATGTTTCTCTCCCTTTATTCCTCCCTCACTGCCCTTCTCTCTAAAAATAATGAGTAAAAATCTTTAAAAAAAGTGGTAAAGCTACTGAAAAGCAAAAGAATGAGTAAGCAGCAATGCAGAACAAGCAGCTGCCTGGGTGGGGGAGGGGAGGGCACATGGAAACTTTTTATTTCTTTGGCTGAATGGTAAGTTATGTGAGTGTTCATTCATGTTTTATCTATTTTGTGCATATATTTCAAAAATTAAAAAATAATAAGCCAAGACAAAACACATTAAAAGGCTAAGGAAAAGTGACTGGATGAGGAAAAAATTATTTAGTTTTAACACCAATGGAAATAATCACAAAGGAATGGGTAATTCCTTTTCATTTCAAAATAATGAAAAAAGTAAAAATGAAAATTGACATACACAAGAAAACCCGAAAGCCATACTAATAAAAAAAATATTAAACTACAAGTGGATGTGAACATAGGAAGAGAAGTTTAATCTTATTACAAATCAAATGCAATGCAAAGTAAAACAGAACCATCAGTTAAGAAATGATGAAACTAAATAGGGGTAAGACTATGGTGAAATTAGCTTTTTTACCCGTGGGTGGGAATGAATCTTGGTGCAACTTCTAGGAGAAAAGTGAAGTGTTTTAAAAGAACACTGTTAAAACCAGTAATTCTACTTTTAGACATTAAGTCTTAAGTAAATAATCTGAATGGCTATACAGAAAATTGTATTAACAAAACCTGGAATCTAAATATACAAAAAGGGACTATTTAAGATAAAGAATAAGAAAATCATCTTTAATTTATAGTACTATTACTGGCAATGCAAAATGTTGCTTACTTCATAAACATGGGGAAATAAGATCATGTCAATAAAAAATGCAACAAAAACTACATACAGAATGGTTTTTAAACTATGGGTTTTTTGTTTTTTAGTATACAGAAAAAGGACAGGAAAATGCATCTACTGTTAGCAGGGCTAACTTGGGAAAAGCTTACGGGGGTGGGGGATTCCTCACACATTTTGGGTGGTATCCAAATGCACTTATATCAGTTCATCTGCTTATCAAGTCAGAAATAAGCAAGCTCATAAACCTGAATTGCTCTCCAAACTCACTAAAGCACCAACACATCATTGGGTGGCCCAGGCTCCCCAACTACAGCGCCTGCCCACTGCTCTTAGCCACATGGGCTAACCCTCATGGGCGCCCCAAAGTGGACTTCCTCTGGCTTTCTGAACATGTCCCCCTGCCCTCTTGCTTAGTCTCTTCGCTCACATTATTAGACCCACCTGGGCTGTGACACAGTCTTCCAAAGTCCATGAGAAACACCACCTTTTCTGCGAAATGTTTTCTAACTCTGCTAACTCAGCCACCTCAACCAGGTGTGATTTTGTCTCCATCTTTGACTCTTACAGAAATGACTGTAGCACACTTACTACAATTTGTCTTTAACAGTGAGCTTTGTTTCAGTGCCCCTGTTAGACTCTAATATTGACATGGTGTTTCCTAGAATTCACATACTGAATATTTGAGGAACCAAATAAAGTATTGGGATTAGCCTCTTACTTTCGCCACAAGAAGGAACAGAGAACAGGAAATGTTATTTATTTGAAACTCAGCATGGAATGTCTCAAAGAAACAATGAGAAAAAAAGGATGATTAATAATGCATAAAACAATAATGGACTTGTACGTTAATTCTTTTTGCCAGCTACAAATCTACCCATAATTGGTAACATAATCTCTATGGAAACAAAAATGTCCTTGGAATTCCCAAGAATCTACCTCCCAAGTTTCTGGAGTACAGCCAGTGCTTAAAGTGATATACTGGCAGGTAATATTTTCCTTTAGAAAAACATTGAGTTTGCTTAAGTCTGCCTCTGTCTAGCCTCTTCTGAAAGGACAGTAGAACGGGTGAAATGACAGAGGACAGTGGAGAATGGATGTTCTAAGCACCTACGTTAATTTCTGGAAAGTAAGCTTGAAAGGGCGAACATAAGCAAATCAACAACCCCTTTCAATCACGTTCCTGTGCTTCCTTTACTTGATGCTATATTTCAGGAAGCAACTGAAACTTTAAGGAAAGAAAGCCTTTTCTTGTATCTTTCCTTTCCATGCAAGTCTTTAAATGAAACAAAAAATTTATTTTTAGAGAGGGTGAATGAGGGAGTAAAGAGAGGGAGAGAAACATCAGTGTGGGAGAGAAACATCCATCCACTGCTTCCTGCACACTCCCAACCACACACACCCCTAACTGGGGACATGCCCCGCAACCCAGGCATGTGCCCTGACCCTTTAGTTTGCAGGTTGATGCTCCATTTGCTGGGCCACATCAGCCAGGGCCTAAGTCTTTAAAATAATTACATTAATATTTACAAAGGCTGTGCAGAGAACCCACCCCCTCGCATTCAGACATACCCACGTGTGTATATTTAAGGATAAAACCCTATATTTAATGCCATACAGGGCTTTACTCAGAAGTCACCGTCTTCAGCAGGCATATTGCGAGAGTTGCTATTTGCCAGATTTTGGTGGGGGAGGGAAGACAGGACAGCTCTTTATATCGCCTTTGACTTATTTCCCTACATATGGATTTAAGCATTCCTACATTCATTCACTCATTCAATGAGTATGTATTGAGAAATGTGCTAGGTATATACAGAGGTGAGTCTGACCTTGCCCACAATGTCCACAGGGTGCCCCAGACTAGACATACTGTACTTGAGGGCATGAACCATAAGCAGGTAAACAAATGAATGAAATAATTACAGTAAGACCTACAAAGGAGACAAAATAAACAAGACAGGAAGGTTATTTAATAATCATCAAAGGCCTCTCGGATACGTTGAAACCAAGACGGAGAAGGACCTAGCCAAGCGCCTGGGGGAGAGCCTTCCAGGCACAGAGAAGTGGGGAGGCCTCCAGATGGAAACACTGAACAACAGAAAAGAGGCAGTGTGGCTGTTGGTTTGTAGGTTGTGATAACCATATTGCGGGTCATTGCATCAGGGTGTCATGGGTTTTCAGAGTAAGTATTCTCTAACAAACTTTTGCTTCAGCTTTTCGTGTGAACAGGTACTGGACTGCAGCGTGTAATACATTTCCTGCTGCAGGCAGTACTGAAATCTGTACTAAGCAAGGAGGGTGGGAACAGAGGAGGATGGAGGGGCGGGCAAGAAGTAGCCTTGCACTGTAGCTCCCCATAAAGAATTGGGATTTTTATTTCTCAAGAAAGTAGGAAGGTATCGAAGGGTTTCAAGCTGGGGCGTGACATGATCTAATTTGACAGGATGATGTTGCCAAAAGTGAAATTCAGAAGACCTGAGCCCTGGTCCGGCTGCGAACTCTAGACATCATTTTTAATCCTCACACAAAACATATATATTTTTATTTTAGGGAGAGAGGTGGAGGGAGGGAGACAGAGAGATAAACATTGATGTGAGGGAAAAACATCAATTGGTTACCTCGGTTACCTCACTCCGACCATGTGTGCCCTGACCCTAATCGGGGATTGAACCGGAAATTTTTGGACTGACGTTCCAACCAGCTCAACCATCGGGCCAGGACCACACTAGAGATTTTGAGAAAAATCACTTAACTCTCTAACCTCAGTTTCTTCACTTCAAAAATAAGTAGGAGCAAGATGACCTTTGAGATCTTGTGTGCTGCTCCATTTCAATGACTACGTTCTGCTTCCTCTCTTGGGGATAAGTAGCTACCAAGGAGACACTAGTTCATTAGGTCAAATTCTGAGTTACTTCTTAAAATATTACAAACCATGTAGGGCTAAGAGTCACATTTCTATAGGAAGAAAATTTACAATTATTTCTTTACTGGAATCAGCTATATTATTAGAAATGCGATCTCTGGACTAAAGGGAATCAAGGACTTTTGCAACTATCTGGTGCAAAGTTCAGGATGTGAAGACAATTGACAGGAGGGATGAAAAGATTTACCAACCAGTTTTCTTTTTGAAACAGATTTCCTTACTTGTTCCAGGTCATCGACTGACATAATCTAGGGCAGTAAAACGTTGCTGGGAACCTCTACTTAGCACTGAAGTCAAGATGTGAAAGCCTAGCTCCCTTCATAGTAACCAAAATGACTATTTAATCAAAATATTCATTGAGGGGCTACCTGACGTTAATCCCGTGCTTTTTCATTTATCCTCCCAACCTAATTGTTTGCATTTCACAGTAATGGGAAGAGAAAAGACAAGTAAGCTATCAAGTGTCAGGATTCGTTAGAATATTCATATTATATTTATAATGAATTACCCTGCATGTTAAAAAAAATGAGGATTAAATCATCAGTTAAATACTGGACAACTCAAGTATGTGTGACATCTGGATACGGAAATGTTCAAGCAGTAAATCAATTCTGGACTCTCTGATACTTTGCTAGGTACCGTGGGACATGAAAAGGTGAAAACTTCCAACACTGCAGGGCCTACTCGGTGGGTGTCATGGTGGGTTGTCTGGTGTGGAATTAGGCAAATTGTCCAAGGAATTTGGACCCCTAGTTAAGTACACGTGAACAGTATTCGGGCAGTTTCCAGGTTCAGTTTTGCGATTGCTGCCGGTGAATCTGACAGAGGAACCACGGACTGGACAGTGTCACCAGTGCCGTGGGCTTGGAAAGGGTTCTGCCAGTTCTACAAACTCGAGATGCTTGGAACAGTGACTTCCAACTGACACGCACCCTTCGTCAACCATCGGACGGACGATCACCTACCCAACTGCATCGGCGAGCGTGCTGTATTTCGGCGGGGCAAACCCTGGAAGCGTGCGGGGCACTGTCCCTGTGAGAGTCGAAATGGCCCGCGACCGTTCTCGGAGACACCCGCAAACACTCCAGCCAAGTTCGGGGCGGTCCTCGCACACCTGCCTCAACCCCGAGAACCGGGTACCCACCTGCCAAATACTCGGCTGCGAACCTCCGTCGGGTCTCGGCGATGAGCTTGGCTTTGCTCTGGGTATTGCACTGGAAAGGAGAAAACACGCTTAGACTGCAAGCACCCCGGCCCGCTTCCCCTCTGCTCAGCCCACCTGCACCTGGGAACGCCCCCTCTTCCCCGGCCTCGGAGGAGGATTTCGGGTCCAGGGAGCGGGCCCCCGTCGGTGCGGTGCGGAGCGGTGCGATCAGCGATCAGCTTCTCACCTCGGCCATGGTCGCGGACTTGGATGCGATTGCAGTCACAGTCCCCTCTCCCCGGGCTGCCGTCCCAATTTATCCTCATCCGCCAGGCCAGCCCCGCGGCGGAGAGGGACGGGTGGGCGGTGGAGACGGTCGCGTGACACCGGAAGGCGGGCGGAGGTGTAGCCAGTCCGCCCAATCAAATGCCGCCGCCTGAGTCCGTGGGCGGGACCAGGCCCTACACCTGGCTTACCATTCGCTTCCTGTTCTCGCCCGGCCCAGCGTGCCCAGCACTGCGGGCCCACCCCCGCCAGCCCCGAAGAGACGGCGCTACCCCCGCGGAACTCCGCCCTAGCAAGCTCCGCCTGCCCGTCGCTCGCACCAAGTTCCCCGGGGGCCCCGCCTCCCCAGCTCGGAAAGCATGTTCTCTGCCCTTTCGGCCGGCTCCACCTTCTCAGGGTGGGACGCAGCCTCCGGCCCAGCCCTCCCAGGATGCAGCGCGCGGGCGGGACATTTGGAGCCTGGGGCACCGGGCACCGTGCGGGCGCCGCGCGCTGAGGTAGGGCCGGCGGGAGTTCCCCTACCCGGCTTTCCCGGAGCGGGCCGCGGGGCTGGGGCGGCGTCCTGGTCCCAGCGATGCGGGAGAGCGGGGAGGAAGCGGCCGGCCCGGGGCTGCGCCCGTTGCTCGGGGCGTGCATCATCCTCGGCCAGGATAACTGGGTTTGACGTGCTTGCTTTTCGGGGATGCCCCAGTTGAAACACTTCGCCCTGCAGTATCTTCCCCACGTGCAATGTGAGATACTTAAGAAGGAATGTACCTCTGAGAGCTTTCAACTCTAACAGTTATGTAAAGTTAAGAGTTGCAAGTCGTTTTACTTTGTTTGTTGTTCCCAAAGCGGGGAGCGGGGTGGAGAATTTTGCCCCCCCCCCCGGGGGACATTCCTGCTGCCGAAGCCTGGTGGCGAGACCCCGAGGGGACTCCTAGGCCTACAGTGCACGGGACAGCCTCGACAAGTTAGCCAGTGGAAAATGTCAGCAGGACCAAAGTTGAGCAAGAGCGATTCATAAGTTACTGGAGCAAGTTGTATGGTTGCTGGTTAGACAATGGAAGGGAAGTCGTCTCCCATTCAATGGTACTGCCTTTTAAAACATGGGAACATACTGAAATCTCCAGATGCTGGAAGAACTACCCATGTTTCCCCGATCCCTACTTAACCATGATGGACACTTTCGCAGCTTTCGTCCCGGACTATTTTTTGTTTACATGTTTACCAAGAAAAATGACTACATTATTTAAACATTATTTGGCTACATTCGTAGTATCATTTCAGGTACAGGCATAGCTGGTTTTATTGCACACCCCTTCGTTGCACTTCACAGGTGTTGGCGTTTTCACAAAGTGAAGGCAAGATCTTCCAGCAAAACCGTCCTGGAACCAACCCGCAGTATCTCTGACCTCCGCGGGTGTAGCTAAGGTCTTCCTCTGTCTCCATCCCCCTACCCTTAAATCCACCCTTTTCTCCAGAATCATCATTAGGAATGTGGGACCAATCTTGACAGCTTTGCTTTTATTTTTATTTTGGACCAGCTGCCTGGATTTGGATTCTGACTCTGTCACTTTCTATCTGTAGGCCTTTGAAAAGACCGTTAAACTGCATGGCTCAGTTTTCCCCATCTGTAGAATGGAATAATAGTACCTGTGGCATAAGGATGTGAGGAATAAATGAGTGACTCCAAAGTTCAACAGACTTGGTACAGAGAAAGCCCTCTGAATATAGCTGTTATAGGTAAACAGAAAATATATCATGCTGTTTTATGTGTTTTGATTTAGATAAATAATGTACCTCCATATACATTTTTCTGCCACTTAATTCTTCTCAATTTATTTTTGAAATCTAGCCATGGTAATATACATAGATTGAATTAATTTTTAAAATTAATGTAGTGTTGTTCTTTTACAGTTGTCCCATTTTCCCCCATTGCTCTCCCCCGCCCTGTATACCCGAATTAATCTCTTTTAATGATGGTATATATTCCATCTGTATTTATTCATTCCACTATTGGTGGTCATTGAAGTTTTTACTATTTATTGTTTAATATTACACAACAGCACAATGAACATTCTAGAGCAGTGTCTGTGAATCATGTAGAATTATTTCTCTTGGTTCGTGTCTAGAAATTGATTTGCTAGATCTATACATTTCCATTTATTGCCACATTTGCCTTCCAAAGGCGCTTCTCCCTTTAATTAAGTACTCATGATTTTCTCCTAATTGATGGTTCTGCCTCCAATTTCACCTGGTGATTGTCTTCAACATTGTCACCAAAATCTTTATAATTCAGAACTATAGTACTGTGATTTCTACATTTTACTTTTATTTATTTTTAAAGATTTTATTTCATTATTTTTAGAAAGAGAGGAAGGCAGAGAGGGAGAGAGACATCAATGTATGGTTGCATTTCACCTGCCTCCAGCCACAGACCTGGCTGGAGACCTGGCTTGCAACCTGGTTATGTGCCCTGGCTGGGGAATCGAACCTGCGACCTTTGGGTTGGCAGGCTGGCGCCTTAACCACTGTGCTACCAGCCAGGGCTGATTTCTACATTTTAAGTCTTTCAGTGTTTTATCATCACTGAGAGAAACTTAGAAGTCCTTAATATGCCATAAAAAACCTTTACCTCAATCTTGCCTAACTGTCTTAGTGGGTCACCATTCTTCTACATTCACCTGCATTTCAGGTCTACTAGGTATTACTGGGAAAGGAAAAGGGGAAATTGGTTGTGGAGAGGACTCAACAAATGACTTCTGGCATGTCTGTAGAAAAAAGTTTTCACAGTGGGCCTGATCTGTAGCTAAGTTCATTTACTTACATAACAATGTCCTATATATTTAAAAAAGTATATCTTTCACTCTTATGCTCATAAGATTATGTTTAGTATTATTAGGTGGAATTTTTACTTGTCTTAACTATCCTTTTCCCAAAGATACTTTGTATTGGTTGCAATTGATATGGCCCTGAACTAGATAGGTAGTAATTTAAAGAGGTCTGAAATTCACAGTGCCCAGATGAATTAGGCAGCATTTGAAGGCAACAATGTGTATTTGTTTAGGAGGTGGTGGGAGAAGAGGGTATGAAGATAATAATGTGTTGCCAATTTATTATATTTCATTATCATGTATTGTTTTTCTAGTATCCTCACACATTTTATGTATAAAATATATGATGTCGACTTTGGTGTAAGGTAATACAGGAAGGAAATGCTCATACTAATTACATACTATTTTTATTTATTTATTTAAAAAAGATTTTAGTTATTATTTTTAGAGAGAGGGAAAGAGAGAGAGAGAATCGGAGAGGGAGAGAAACATCCATGTATGGTTGCCTTTCACCTGCCTCCAGCCACGGACCTGGCTGGAGACCTGGCTTGCAACCTGGTCATATGCCCTGGCTGGGGAATCGAACCAGTGACCTTTGGGTTCACAGAGAATTACATACTATTTAATCAACAATTTGCTTCCAACTTTTCTGCAACCCTCTCCTCCCCAGAGTTGCAGAAATTTAACTGATTTGTTTTTTTCTGCAGCCATTGTTTTAAGGGTACTAAGCAAGAAGTCAAATGACCAACAGGCTGTAATAGTAAGCCTGGTGCTCTGATAATTAGAGTTTGATTAAACAGGGCTTGTTTAAATTCGTTTAAGAACCTCTAAATTGAACCCTTGTTTGACTCGTTTCCGGATTATTTCTGTCTTAAAAAAAAAAAGAAAAGCACCGCTTATTCCACAGGTGTAAAGGTTTATTTTATGAACATGTGCTAAGAGATTTTACTCTTAAAACAGATGTTCATTAACATAAAATAAACTAGATATACACAAATGTGAAAGTTTGAGGAAATAACCTCCGTGAATATATTAGTAGCTTTAGTTTTTAACTCTGAAGGTGGCCCATCTAAATAATATTGAAAATGTGTATGTTTTTGTAATAGTATTTAAAAATAAAAAGTGGCCTTTTATATAACAGGCATTTCGGTTTTTAAATCTATTTGATTTTAAACCCGGGAAAGTAGGTTTGCTTTTTGCTTAGGGCGCAGGCTAAAAGAATGTTAAGATTATAGCAGGGCTTTGAATACTATACTAAACTTTATAACAGTTGTTTGCAACATACTTCTCTCTACATCATTCACGGGTTTAAAACAATATTTGGCATCTATCATTCCAAGTAGTATAAGGATCATGGATCTATTAAGAAGGGCATGGGTGTGCATGCTAGGTTTGCAAGTAGGAGGCAGTTACCAGATAACGTTTGTGTTTTAGAACAATAACTGAGATAGCATAAATAAATTGTTAGGTTGGATCGGGGAGAGACTAGAGTAAGGAAGACCAACTGAGGAGCTTTTGTGTCAGCTTGAGTGAGGGATGAAAGCCTGAACTATTGAAGTGGGGGTTGGAACAGAGAGTTTGAAGACAGGTTTCTAAGTTCAGGAACTTGGAGATATATCACAGTAAAAGAACGGAAGGTAAGGGGCTTGATTTTCCTAAGTCATGACTTGATCAAGGTGCAACAACACATCCTCTTAAGATTTAGGAAAGGGGGAGATTCTACTGATCTTTTAGCTATTAGATTCTCCTTAATCCTATCACATTCGGATATTAGTGAGTCACAGCACTTGTGACAATTAATATTAAAAAAGCAAATTCTTTTATATACAGAAGTTTCTTTAGTATTAAGAAATCTGACAAACTTTTTGAGTAGGTAGTAAAAGGCAATGTGTTCTTAGGTCTTTATCTTTGAATATATCATTTTATGCTTTTCCTTTTTTAGAAATCTAAGAAACCTGACATGTGGGGGAAATCTGAAATACAGAAATTATTATTCATATATTTTGATGTAATATAACTAACATGTTTATTTCCTTTAAAGAGTAGTTTCCTAAGTAAAAGCCATACCTTTAAGTTACCTGTGTTTCCCACATCTTTGACATTAGCTGCCTAACAACACCCCAATAAGCCAGTGACATCTGCCACTTTGTATTATGATACAATATCTTCAGTTACTTCAGGTCATAGATATCATAAAATTCTCAAAAAACAATACCATCAATTTAATTTTTTACAAAATGCCATAGAGGAATGTATTTATTGCTGCATAACAGATCACTCCCAAATTTAGCAGCTGAAAGCCACACACATTTATGATCTCAAAATTTCTTCGTATCAGGAATTTGGGAGCAGCTTAGCTGAGGAGTTCTGGCACAAGATCTCTCCAAGGGCTTGATTGGAGCTGGAAGATCTGACCCCACGAAGGCTCACTCACATGGCTGTTGGCCAAGGTCCTTGGGCAGGAAGCCATACTTCCTTTCCCAGTGCCCATCTTCATGGGGTTTCTTGAGGGTGTTCACCATATGGCAGGGCTGGTGCTCCAAGGGAGAGGTTGACAAGGAAGCCATAGTGCTCTATGACCCCATCTGAGAAGTCATGTGCTGTCACTTCTGCCACATTCTATTGGCTAGAAACGCATCATAATACATAATGAGCAGCACTCAAGGAGAGAATTAAGTGCCACTTTTTGATGAAAGGAGTTTCAAGGAATTTTGAAACCACAAGTTGATGTATTTGGACATTACACAATAAGGGTTAAAAGTAGATGCTGACTAATCTAGTCTGCTTTTAAGTAAACTCTCCTCCAAATCAGTCATTTCTCTAAAATGCAGGCTACAATAAACTTGTAGATGAGGTTCAGTGATATAATACTTTTCTTGTTGGAGTATTGGTAGATATTTATAATAAAAGAATAAAACCTAAGTGTTTAGAATTTACTTCTCATTTAACAGAGGGAAACAATATTATTTACTTGTACATGACCTAGTTTTCATTTATTTCTGAAAAGGTTGCGTTTCCTAGTGTAAATGATCCACAGGTAGGAGGAAAGAGAGGGTATGAATTGGTTATTTATTTAGTTTTAAAAGATTTTATTTTATTATTTTCAGAGAGAAGGGCAGGGAGGGAGGAAGAAAGGGAGAGAGACATCAATGTACATACAGTTGATGTCTCCAGCTAAGGACCTGGATGGAGACCTGGCTTGCAACCTGGTTATGTGCCCTGGCTGGGAATCGAACCAGCGACCTTTGGGATCACAGGTCACTGCTAATCCACTGAGCCACACCAGCCAGGGCTGAATTGGTTATTTATAGTGGAGTGGTTCCCTTTCAGTATTCACAAACCATTCAATATGCAACTATTCTTCTGATGTTCCTAAGATTAGGTACTATGTAAACCAGAGCTAGCCCTGATGATGATGATAGTAGCCAACCTTTATCGAACACTTTCTACATGCCAGATTCTATTTCAAGTGGGTTATATTCTAATATTGTGCAGGGCTGATTCTATTTCTGTACTTCATTGTATAGATGTGGGTGTGAGGTGCAAAGAGGGTAACTAACTTGCTCTAAGTCATGCATCTAGCAGAAGGCAGGCCCAGCGTTCACAGGTTTCTAACCATGTGCAGTTCTGCTTAGCAGTTAAGCATGCAGTAACTGTTAAGGAGTGACTCAGCAAATAGAGCCACTGAACAAAGCAAGAGAAAAATCTTTTCCTTTTATGTATGTTCAGTGTGGGGGGTGTTCCTTTGTTCTTTATTCTACTTGACTAATTCTCTCAAGTTGCCTTTCTTATAACCTGTGTTTAGAGTAAGGGAATGCTTGTCAGCACAGTGTGCTGGATACAAGTGTAATTTTCCTGAATTACGGGCCCCTTTTGCGAATCTAGTGCCAAGGCTGACTAGTGTAATCTTGGAAACCTCTCTGCCCTTCATTAAAATAAGGTTTTCTTGTTTTAAAGATGGGATAGTAAGAATACTCACTTTAAAAGAATAGTTGAAACATTAAATGAAATAATGTATGTATTTTACCTGGCATATAATAGGCACGAATAATGGGTAGCTAATATTTAATTCTTGTGCTCATTATAACATTATTAAAACTTTTTTTTTCTACTTTGAGTAAGAATAGTTACTTAGGTCTTAGAACTGCTTTGCTTTTGTAAAGTAAGATTTCAGATTAAATTCTGTTTACTCCTGTGGAGAATTTTTAAACACCATGTTATATATCCTCTAGCATCTCCTGTTTTTCTTTCTGGGCTTTCATTGTGGTCATAAAGCCTGTATGAGCTGCTTTGTTGGAAAGCAGTGTAATTCGAATCGTTGACTGGGGAAACGAGATTAGGTTGGTAGGTTGGAGAGACAGAAGGGGAATCTTAGGAAATTTCCTGAGCCAGAAAGACTGCCTGCATAGCCCTACAACTTCTAATAGTTGCTGTTAACACATTGTTACCATTTGTGATGTGGTTATGTGCATTCTTTGCAAACTGTGCTTTTGAAGGGCTGGATGGATATAATACTTGGGATCTGTTTTTTGATAAGTGCGACATTAAGATAGCGTAAAGGGCTTCAAAATGTTAAGAATTTAGAGTTCTCTAACGAATGTATTACTTCTCCAACAAAGACAAGTGTTTTCTCTTCAACTCTACCTACCTGATGGCTGTTTTTCTCAATTCATTTTTAGGTTTAAAAGCATCGAATGGAGTCAACTTACATTCAAAAGTTAGACCAACACAGTGGCTTGATATTGTGGAATGATGAGCGAACAAGCAATGTCATCTAACGAACAAGAAAGGCTCTTGTGTTATAATGGGGAAGTCCTTATTTTTCAGTTGTCTAAGGGAGATTTTGTAGATAAAGGGCCTGCAGAAATACCGAGATTACGTGTGAGAAGAATGGTATTTGACAAAGAAACGAATGCATTTGTTCAGAAGTCCACCGGATTCTTTAGCATAAAGGAAGAAAACTCTTATCATTTAAAACTTATGTGTTGCAACTGTGTGTCAGATTTCAGAACTGGGATGAACCTTCCTTATATTATGATACAATGCGGTGAAAAGAAGAATGTTTTCAAATATTTTCTACTATGTCTTCACAGTACCAATAAATTTGAAAAGCTTTTGAGTTTCAGGCTAGGCCATGAGTTGAACGATGAAGTAAGGGTCTTTAATGGCCCTTTAATTTTATGGAAACATGTCAAAACGTTCTTTTATATCTCTTCCCAAACTGGCAAAGTTATTCCTTTGGCTGTTAACTTTTCCTCTGTTGAGTGGGCAGGAGAGATTGAAAATCTAGGCATGGTTTTATTAGGACAAAAGAAAGGTTATTTATCCGAAAAAGAAGGCACCCCGGAGCCTTCCGAGTCAGATTACGCAGTTAGGAATACTACATTTTGTGTGTACTTCCTTGAACGTGAGGAAGTAATAAGTGATACATACATTATCCCTCCTGCTTATAGCACGGTCATAACTCATGTGCATGTCCGTGCAACTGAGTTTGTCAACAACCAGCTAAGAATGTCTCTGATTGCCCTCACTCGGAGGAACCAGCTGATTTCATTCCAAGACGGGACTCCGAAAAGTGTATGCCAGCTTCCATTTGGGGATCCTTGTGAGGTTCAGCTTCTGGATTCGGGCGAAGCCCTCCTTTTCGTTGTATCCTTTAGGTCCAGTGCTTGTGCTGTTTGGGAAAAGAACTTTCAGGTACCGTACTTACTCTCAGAATCATTCCTCTGGTGTAGCCTTAGACCTAGTAAGCATTCCTACACTTTAGAGTTGGTCCTGGAATCTTACTGTCCTAATCAATTTTCAGGGCTGCGCTTAAAAGATAATCCTATACATTACATGACACTTTTTTCTTAGGGTTGTCTGAATACTACCTGGTAAAGGTTTTGGCTTGTCCTGACTGATGTGGCCAAGTGGGTTGAGCGTCATCCAGCAAATCTAAAGGTCACCGGTTCAGTACCTGGTGAGGTCACACGTCTGGGTTTTAGTCAGGGCACATTCCTGGGCTTTGGGCCAGATCCCTGGTTGGGAGCATGTGACAGGCACTGTTTGATGTCTGTCTGCCTTTCTTTCTCTCTCCCTTCCCCTCTCTCTAAAAAATAAATAACATCTTTAAATAAGGTTTAGGTTTGCCATTTTGAGTCATAAAACCTTTGAGTTTGGAAACATATAAATGTATAACTACAATTATTGCATGTTTATTTGCCTTTTAATATGACTAATTTTTAAAAAGATTTTATTCATTATTTTTAGAGAGTGGGGAAGGGAGAGAGGCAGAGAGGAAGAGAGACATCAATGTATGGTTGTCTTTCACCTGCCTCCAGCTATGGATCTGGCTGGAGACCTGGCTTGCAAGTTGGCCGTGTGCCCTGGCTGGGAACTGAACCAGCAACCTTTGGGTTCACAGGCCAGTACCTTATCCACTGTGCCACCAGCCAGGGCCCAATAGTGATTTTTTTTTTCTTAGCACATTATACAACTCTTCAAGTTTTTGTGCTACTTTGGAAAAAGCAGAGTGCCTTATTTTGTGTGTGCTAGCCAATTAATTAGAAGCTCAATTAAAATTTTAGTTGCAGCCCTGGCTGGTGTGGCTCAGTGGATTGAGCACCAGCCTTCTAACCCAAGGGTCGCTGGTTCAATTCCCAGTCAGGACACATACCCAGGACTCCATCCAGGTCTCCAGGTGGAGGCAGGTAAAAGGCAACCATAGATTGATGTTTCTCTCCCTTTCTTCCTCCATCCCTTCTCTCTAAAAATAATGAATAAAATCTTTAAAAAAATTAAGATTTTGATAGCATGATCACAATATGGAATATTGATAGGTATTTTAGAGAACTTAAGAGGCATTCTTTATGTGAATCATTACTTTGTGTATGTGGAACTGCCTGGCTGAAGTTGTGTTTTATTGGGTTTTGCCTTGTACATGTTAGCCTTCCATTAATGGGAATTGTATGACTGAGACTGGTGGCGAGAAGCTGGAAAATTCCTTGGTGAGCGAATTGGGAAATGAGACCGACAGTTGAACACAGTGTCCCAGCACTTGACAGCCAGGTGCAGACGGGTCAGCAGGGCAGAAGGGCCCCCAGTGCCTGGCAAGGGACAAGCTGGGAAAATAAGGACTTTGCCTCCAGGCTAAACTCTTTTTCCCCTGACCTTTCTCCCTGGAGACAACATCTAGGTGGCAGTTGCATTTCAGCTGCAGGCATTTTCAACTTGTCACTCATAGGTAGAGGACTTAAATTCTCAAAACAGATCATTTGAAAGCTATTCTGTTTTATTTTGAAAGCAATCTTTTAAAAGCAAGTTGTACTTTTATTTGAAGGTGATTTGGATAATGTTTTCTGTCTTTGTCTACTTCTTTCCCTTTCGAGAAATGGTGGGAGGAAGCATCTGGTATAGCCCGCAATCCTCGTTGGGGTCAGGGTGATGGTAGGAACACAGTTCACCTGCTTGAATCCCAGCTGAGCCCATTATTAGTGTTACCTTAAGGAAAGTATTTCATTTTTGTGAACCTGTCTTTCATCTTCATGAAATTGAAATCATCCTGCCTCTGAGAGGGGGTAATGAACTAAAGTGACACTGTAAAGTGGGTAGCTGTGATTCTTAGGCACAGGCCAGGGCTGTCGTCAGTGACTTGGCCTTACCTAAGGTCCCTTACTCACCTGCAGAAGAAGAAAACCGTTCTCTGGTGCCTTATTAATTCAGTGGAATAGGGCCCTACCTGGAAGTGCATCCCCTGCTTGGATCCCGTAGAGCTCAGCACTCACTCGATACCCAAAGCTGGAGACTGACAGCCCCTCTAAGCAGACCTGTTGGCCTCCCTGCCTTGACATTGTAGTGTAGGGTTGTTTGCAGTGGACCGCCGTCCTTCCACCAGTGACCTAGCTGAGCCCCTACTGCCAAGCGCGGGAGTATGATAATTCTAAATTGTTTGCAAGTACCCTGTATGGAGAGCGCTGGAGTCACTCCTGGATAGCTGCCAAGTGAAGTGCTTCTAAATTGCCTAGGTAACCTTGGAGTTTCGCAGCTGTTGTCTCTCTCTTGGTGTTATATTTATACCAACCTACTTCTAACAATTGGATATAGCTTAGGGTAAAATATTTGATTACTTTAAAAGCAGGAATGAATGCTAAAGACTTAAGGGAAGTAATTGCATGTGAGCAATTACACTTAGTTTAGCAGTTAAGACAAAAAAGGAAATATATCAGGTTTTACAATTGAAAGGAATGTACACTATCAAGGGGAAAATATTTTCTAACTGAGTTCTGAGAGGAATTTACTGTAGCAGTACAATGTAAGAGGTTTTCAATAATAAGTGAATACATTATTGAGAAATAAATGGTGTCTGTGATGGCAGTTTTTCCCCTAAATGGGAGAAAACAACAATATAGTCTTCTTTGGGCTGGCTATGGTCTTACCCGGCCATCCTTTTGGTACTCCATTTCATCAAGTAATGAAGGCAGCTTACACAGATAGGCCAACGCAAACAAGCATAAATTAGAAAAAGTCATACAATCCAAGATAGTGTGTGCTCAAATCAGCCCTCCTGGGCGTAATGTTTTAGCCAGTGACAGGACTCGAAACAGAGCTGAGTCTAGAGAAACACATGAGTAGCGTTTCTTTGCTTAGGCTTTCTCTCTGGGTAAGAAACGATCTCTGCAAGTTTTGGCAAAACTGAGACCATTGTTAAATATACCTGAAATAAGTGTCTGTGTGTTGCTGATGGAAAGTGTGTGTCTGATGCTGTGACCACATGTGGTTATTTAACATTTCAAATGTGGCTAGTCTGAATTAGAATGTTCTAGAAGTATCAACTATTACTTAAAAAAAAAAGTATCTCAATTTTTATTGATTATACTAAATTGAAATGATAGTATTTTGGATATACTGGGTTAAATAATAAAGTTACTTTTACCTTTTTCTTTTCACTGCTACTAGAGAATTTTATTGGCTGTTGGAAAATTTTAAATTAAGTATGCACCTTGCATTTTGGATGACACTATTACAGACCTATGGATTGCAGGTGTGTGTGTGCGCGTGCGTGTGCGTGAGTGGTTTGTGTATGAGTGCACAGTTCTGTGCTATTTACGTGCTGAGTACATTCTTATTACTAACGTAGTTATTATATATATAGTCTCTTACATCGTTGTTCTACTCCATGATACTCCTGGAAAGGTGGGGGGAAGATAGGACATAGGTTTACAAGTAAGTTCCTTCCCTGCCTAAGTGAAAAATTATTGCTTTCAAAATTAGCCTGAAAGGGGAAAGGTTGATATTGAGTTACACAGATTGAAGAGTCTTACTTATATTCTTTTTTTTTTTTCAATTTTATTGTTGTTGTATTACATCCATCCCCTTTTTGCTCCCCTCTGTCCTCCTTATTTATATTCTTGTTGTAATGCAAGCTGCCCTCCTGTATTAATTATCTAGATGATATGTCCATGCTTCTGGGGTTCTGAGTGGGAGTTTTAGCTCTCCTGCCCGATGGAAAAGGATCATCTGACCTCCATGTGGTTAGTTTTTTAGGGTACTGATCTGGAGGCTTTTAGCCTTATGGACCTTTACGAAGCTGTCTTCTGTTTTAAACTTGGGGTCTCGTGTTCTGATATAAACAAATCATTCCGTTAGGCGAGGAGAGTTCTAGGTGCCCTGCTATTAGAATCCCTTTTGTGCCTCTGGTAATGGTTATGTTCTCCCCAACCAGAGTTTAAGGTATTAAGTTCATCTTCAGTTGTGTTTTTTTAGATTTTACTCATTATTTTTAGATTCAGGGGAAGGGAGGGAGGGAGGAAGAAAGGGAGAGAAACAACACTGTATGGTTGCCTTTCACCTGCCTCCAGCTGGAAACCTGGCTGGAGACCTGGCGTAAAACCTGGGTATGTGCCCTGGCTGGGAATCGAACCAGCGACCTTTGGGTTCATAGGCTGGTCCAGCACTCAATCCACTGAGCCACACCAGCCAGGGCTGTTCAAATGTAAATTACATTTATTGTAGTGACATTGGTTAACAAAATGGTATAGGTTTCAAGTACACAATTCTGTAATGCATCATTTGTATGGTGCATTATGTGTTTATTACCCAAAGTCATCTTTTGTCCTGACTCTTAAAGGCTATTCTGCTTTGAGAGAACTGTATACTGGTACCTTCTCATTACCTACTACAACTGAATTCTTTGGGGTGGGCAAAAGTAGGTTTACAGTTATGAGTATGTGAAACACCTAGTTTACTCTGTAAACCTGTTTTCCTCTCACCCTCTATGTATCCATTATGGAAGTGAGGGTCATCTCGAAATTAACCATGTTAGAGAAAGGACTTTTGCTGGACTTTCTCATGAGAAAAGTTAAAATTTCCAAAATAGTCTTGAGAAGTATTAGATTTTACAAACTATAATAAAAACTTAATAGAGAAGTCAGCAATGTCATAGTACCTGCACAGACGTTGATAAAAATATTAAATGTAAGAACCTTGATGTTTATAAAGTTATAACTCCTTATGTTTTCTGATCCCCTTAATATATTTTAGTTTTTAGTGGTTTTACTACCATCTTCATTTATTTGTTTATAAGATTGTTGATAATAAATGGAACTACATGTGACCAAAAGGGTTTAGTTAACTTCACATCTGATATTTTTCCTTTTCTATTCCTTTACCACTCTTTCAGGTTGCTGCTAAGTGGGAAGAAGTTAGCTCAGTACTCATAGATGACTTTATCGGAGCTGGAACAGAACAAGTGCTGCTACTTTTCAAGGACTCCTTAAATTCAGATTGCCTAACTTCATTTAAAATAACAGATCTTGACAACATAAACTACTCGGTAAGTTCTGTTTTACTCCATTTTAGAAAATTTGAGTGTTTTACAGCTTTGGGCCCACTATGTAAATGCTTGTCATTTTATACTTAAAGTAAACTTTTTGAACCTTAAAAATACATGGATTGACTATTTTATAAATACAGTCATATGCCACTTAAAATGGGGGCACATTCTGAGAACTGTGTCATTAGGCAGTTTGTCATTGTGGTAACATTACGGAGTGCACAAAGCTAGGTCATATAGTCTACTACCGAGCTGGGCTGCATGGTATCTCCTGTTGCTCCTAGACTGCACACCTTTCCAGTGTGTTCCTACCTTGAGTGCTGCAGGCAGTTGTAGCATAATGCTAAGTATTTGTGTATTTAAATATATCAAAACATAGGGTCCTGGCTGGTGGCACAGTGGATAAGGCACCAACCGGCCTGCGAACCCAAAGGTCGCTGGTTCGATTCCCAGCCAGGGCACAGAACCAGGTTGCAAGCCAGGTCTCCAGCCAGGACCCCAGCTGGAGGCAGGTGAAAGGCAACCACACATTTTTAAATCTTTTAAAAAATGAATTAGAAATATAAAAATAATAAAATCTTTTTTTAAAAAAGATTTTATTTAATTATTTTTTAGAGAGAGGGGAAGGGAGAGAGGCAGAGAGGGAGAGAGACATCAGTGTGTGGTTGCCTTTCACCTGCCTCCACTTACAGACTTGGCTGGAGACCTGGCTTGCAACCTGGTTTATGTGCCCTGGCTGGGAATCGAACCAGCTACCTTTGGGTTCGCAGGCTGGCGCCTTATCCACTGTGCCACCAGCCAGGGCAAAATCTTTAAAAAATATATATCAAAACATAGAAAAGGCCCAGCAAAAGATAAAAAATGGTAAAGGACACTGACCATGAGTGGAGCCTGCGGGACGGAAGTTGCTCTGGGGCGAGGCAGTGAGTGAGGGTGAGTGCCTGTGAGGGCCCAGGGACATTACTGTAGACTTTATAACAACCATACATTTGGGCTGCACTAAGTTATGAAACTACATGAGGTTAAATGGTTAAATCAAGCACAAGATAAAAAGATGCAATCAACAGATATGATCAACATGAGATGTAAGAGGCCGCTGCTGGTGTGTGTAATATGCCAACTGTTTTACAGCAAACTTTTTTTAAAGTAGAAAGAGTACATTATAAAATAATGACCAAAAGTCTACTGTAGTAAATACGTAAACAGTGACAGTCGTTTACTGTTATTATCAAGTGTTATGTACTGGACTCATTGTACGTACCATGCAATCTACATGGGACTATATGTTTTTTAAAGATTTTATTATTTTCAGAGAGAGGGGAAGGGATTTTCAGAGAGAGACAGAGAGGGAGAGAGACATCAATGTATGGTTGCCTTTCACCCGCCTCCAGCCACGGACCTGGCTGGAAACCTGGCTTGCAACCTGGTTATGTGCCCTGGCTGGGAATCAAACCAGTGACCTGTGGGTTCACAGGCTGGCATCTTATCCACTGTGCTACCAGCCAGGTCATATTTTATTTTTTATTTAATAGTGTGTAACATAGAAAACTGCCCTTTTACTGGATACTCTTAATTCTATATTGTTAATAATATGCATTTTCAATTTATTTCAAAATTTCAGTTTCAGTGTATTTTTTTTTTTTTTTTTTTTTTTTTTAGAGTGAAGCATTGGATTGCAACGAAGATGACTTATTTGAAAACAAACCAGATAACCGTTATTTGGTGATTCCAGCCCTGGAAAGAAGAGTGAAAGTTAGTGTCTATGTTTGCTTTTTGCTTTTGCTGTTTTGGATTAGTGCTGTTTTAAATGAAAGAAGGAATATCGAAACGTCAGACCTTAAAATAAAAGCAACTCAGCAATTGGAAATAAGTGGTATTTAAAGGATCTTCACCTTTTCCATACCATTGCAAAAGAAATGAATTTAATGTCTCATCAAAGATTAGAGACTCACTATAAAAATACATTCTTTCTGGTATATAAGATCTGAATACCACGGTATCTCTTTAAGGAGCTGCAAATATGAATCATAACATTTTCCAAACATAAACAATTCACCCTCACGTTTTTTATACGAAGCTTTATAAAAAAGGAATTTTTACTATTTTCTGAAGGTAATTCATATCTCTGGTAAAATACTGAGACTATGCAAAGAAATATTAAAAAGAAACAATTACTTTTATTCCGATACTTATATATAATCAATTTTTACACTTTGGCATGAATAATCCTACAGATTTTTCAAATGAATATATGCAACTTCACATGGGAATGTGATTATAAGATGTTCCTTTTTAACCTGCCTTTTTTGATTTGTAGAAATGTTCAAATATGCAGAGAAGTTCAAAGAATAGTATAATGATTACCTTAGTAGTCTGCACATGGATTCAATTATTATCATCTTTGGAAAAATTATATTTGCCTCATCTGTTTGTTGTGTACATGTATGTCTATATTTTTGCAGAATCATTAGAAAGTTGTGAATATTGTAATACTTGACTTTTATATGTATTTCAGCAGGGATCTCCCGAAGTTAAGGACATTCTCCTATGCCATCTTATTTGGAGCAACTCTCCTGATAATGCAGCTTAAAATGATAACTGAAATATGTTCTAAAAGCTTTAAAAAGCTGAAGATATAAGAATAAATCATCTAGCCAAACTCTAAAGGGTGTAACCCAGAGAGATAAGCAGAACACTGATGCCGCATTTGCCTCAGGGGCACGTGTGTTTAACATAAAGCAGAAGTGCCCTAGGCACCTGGCAGAAGCTAGCATAAGAGCCTCTCTCTAAACACAGATTTGTTCTAGGCTCATACCCGTTTCTCAAGTAATTTTTCTAAGACAATCAGCTCACCACAGAATAACTAAGCACATAAACACAAGGTGTTATTTATTCACATAAAATAACCAAGTAGCATTTCTATAAACCAAAGATACATTGAAATAAAAAACTCAACAGATGAGTTTAACAGTTGACTCAAACACATGCAGAGCAAATGAGCAAGCTATTTAAAGGTAGCACAGAGGAAAAGAAGGAAAACATGAAAGGAGCATAAAGGGGAGTCAGGGTGCAGGTGGGGAATAGGAGGAGGTAGCTGGGTTCCATTTTTTTTTTTTTTAAAGACTTTATTTAATATTTTCAGAGAGTGGTGTAGGGACAGAGGCAGAGAGGGAGAGAGGCATCCGTGCACGGTTGCCTTTCACCTTCCTCCAGCTACGGACCTGGCTGGAGACCTGGCTTGCAACCTGGCCATGTGCCCCAGCTTGGGAATTGAACCCGCGACCTCTGGGTTCACAGGCCGGCGCTTTATCCACTGTGCCACCAGTCAGGGCTGGGTTCCATTTTAGTTCCGGTATCCCTGTGTTACCACCCATTTCAAGTGTTGGAAGGCCTTTCAGAGATGAACAGGCCTACCCCTCTGCCCCATTTTCCATATGCATTAACATGTGGAGGGGCAGAAGGTTGACTTGGGGAGTGTAGAGTCCACTTCACTCTTCTTTCCCTCCTGAAGTTTGTTTTCCACGTGGTTGTTGGAGGGAACTGGGGAGACCAGGACCTTGGAGAAGCTCGTGTAGTATGCAGGAGCTCTCACAGCAGTGTTTGTAATGCTCCACGGCTGGACAGAACCCAGATGCCCGTCACCAGCCGCCTAGAGAGTAACTGGTACTGTAGAGTCATGTGACAGGGTACTGAGAGCAACGAAAGGCATGAACTGTGGCTACTAGCGAGAAATGGGTGACTCTGAACCCTGACACATACAGAATTATTCCATTTATAACAAGTTCAGAAGCAAAGCACGAGAAACTTAAAGTATTCCTTAAAAATTCATACAAATGATGGTACAAAGAAGAAAAGCAAGGTTCACTGTCATGCAGTGTGGTATGCTCCTATATTTGGTTTTGGGTGGGTTTTGTTTACTAGGAGGAGAAAGGAAACATTCTTTAATATATACTTGGAAAATTTCTGGAAGGGTAAGCAATCCGCTGGCTGCACAAATGGGATTAAGGGTCTAGGAAGGGAAGGTGAGATGTACTTTTATGTTATTTAAATTTTTTACCATGTGCTTATTTTCATAGTTTTATAATAAAACCTCGTAACAGAATATTTGAGGGATCTAGTGATTCACTGTTTCGTTTTGGGATAGGGGGTGTATTGAGGGGAAGAGAGAAGAGGATCATTTCTGAGGGCTTTTATTTTCAGTCTGCCCAAATATTCCTCTCCACTCCCCCTCTCCAGCGGTCTCAAGTTTGCGTCACCTCTGATCCGTGTACCTCCCTTGCCCTAAATTACTAATTAGCAAATGCATGATGTGGAGCCCACAGAACTAGGTCAACAGATGCAGTCTGAAAATACTAGCTGGACACGTTACATTTGCGCAGTGAGGTAAAATATGATTCAGTCTTCACTCTCCAAGTTCTATTCATTCATAAAAAGAAAGAGTTTATCTGCCTTAAAATGTAATTTAAAAGAAAGGGATTCAAAAACAGGATGCATTGTGGGTTTTTTTCAGTCTAGAAAAACATTTATATTAAAAACTGGATTAATACTTAAACAGTCTCAGATATCCATGTGAAATGAAACAGCTTCTCAGTTCAGTGATGCGAATCTTTTAAATGTGTAGTAGCAAAATGTATTTCATGAATGTTTCATCCTTTGTGCTGAAATCTATTTATCTGGTACAATAAAAGGAACAGATTTCTCTGTGTTTAGTTCAGAGCCAATTTTTTCCGACAGTAATTAAGAGTCAATGCTAGCATTGAGTTTATTTGCACAAAATAAATGTGTGACAGTTTGTTATGTATTTAAAAATCTTTATAAAGGTTATATGAACAGAGGATTTCAAAGACTATCAAATTGAAAGTGACTTTCTATTCATAATGATGTCTTTTCATTTTTAAAACATAAATCATTTCAGCAAGAAAAACAGTTTCCTTGTAGGGGCAGGAGTATTGGTAGGCTTTGGTTTTTATTTATATTGATTGAACTTACTCATATTGATTACTTAACTCAGTAATGAAAAGAATGCTAATACATTTGCGTTCTCTCAATTAGATACATAAAATTGATTGTAGTTACTTGCTGTGTTAATTGTCCTTTGTAATTAGAGACTTAAAATTTACAAACAAAAATGTTTTGCTCTGAGAAGTATTCTTTGCTTTTCTATAGAAAAGTGAAGAAATAGGCAGATTTGGAGAGAGCACTCTCTGAATTAATGGTATGTTAGGTGTCTGAAATGACGTCTCCAGCAATGCTTTTTCTTTCTACTTTACAGATTGGTTTGACTTCTGTTCAGGAAATACAGCAGCATCTTTTGCTTAAGGAGAAAATTATGTTAAAATCTTACAAAGCTTTAATGAAACTGTGTCAAGGTAAAGAAGACAGTGCATCAATTGCAGAGGAGGTAAAATTTTTACCATTTTATTAATTGAAACCTATTGGAGAGTGATTTAAATTGGAAATTGGAATATATTAGCAATGCTCAATGGATCAAGAAGCAAAGTAGCAAAGATTATTAATGGTAGGCTTCTGTGACATTAAAAATATGTGAGTAAGATGGACTGACAGTGACCAGAGGGGAGGGAGGAGGGGAAAGAAGGGGAAGGGTCTAGTCGAGGAACTAGTATAAATGACCTGTGGACATGGACAGCAGGGTGGGAATTGACTGTGGGAGAGGGGAGTGGGAGGGGCAAGGGAGAGCAATGGGGGGAAAATGGGACAACTGGAATAGAACAATAAATAAAAAAAATACACAATTAAGAAGCCAGAAATTTACCAATTTATGAATTATTCTTATTGGTAGGATATTAACGTTTTTGTTACCAGGAACCTTGGGGAATAAGTTCTTTTAAAAGAATTAACTAAACTTTTTTATTTGTATATTTTGAATAAAAATGACTTCTAAGTGAATTATGTTTTCTGACTTCTTAAAGAAGTACTGAATGTTACTTAATCTTGTATTGATGATAACACAATCTCACCATTGTTATAAGTCGTTCTTTTAGTTCTTACATGGTTCAATTTTGAGGATATTTATTTCTCTAGTTAATGTCCCTAGATTGATCTGATTTTTAGCCCTTACATCTGGTTTTTATAATTTTACTCTTGCTTTCCTCATGGTTGACCATCATAAGAACCTCTTCAGGTACCTTGCAGTTACTTATGATTGTACAGTAATGTAAAGTTAGCAAAAACTGCTTTAGGTTCATAAAAATAGCTTTTGTGTACTTTAGTTTCACGCAGACAAGTACAGTATAGCAAAATTACAAATACATCAAGAAAAGCTGGACAGAGGAACTTGACCTTGCATTTTATTCCCTCCAGTCACTTCAGTGCTTTGCTCTGACCTTCTTCAAGTTTGACCATTCTTACAATGGCCTGTGCCTTGTGTCTGTATTTCAGTCCCAGTAATATCAGGGTTTAGGTCCAAAATATTCTGTTAGTATAAGAAACATAAAACCACATCATGTTACCTTTCTGTATTGCACTTGTGATTTCCTGAGAAACCTCATGAAAGTCATTGTTAAAATTCTCCACCCTGGCCCTGTGGCTCAGTTGATTGGAGCATTGTCCTATACACCAGAATGTGGAAGGTTCTGTTCCCCATCAGGTTATGGGTTCGATCCCCAGATCCCTAGTTGGGGTGCATATGAGAGGCAATCAGTTGGTGTTTCTCTCTCTCTCTCTCTCCCTGTCTCTAGTATGTCTCTCTCTCCTCCTCTCTACCTCCCTTCTCCCTCCCTCTCTCCCCCTCCTTCTTCCTCTCCCCCTTCCTCCCTCTAAAATCAATCAATAATAAAAAATATATGTATCCTCAGGTGAGGATTAAAAAAATAGCCTCCCCATTTCCCTTCCTTACCTCACCCCAACAATTTTGCCAGTATTAGAAAAGGGGAAGAAATGTTTAGAAATGAATGCTTGAAGCCACTGTTTGTGAGGCACTGTTTTGACCCTTTACATGGTTAAATTTGAAAAGCATTCCTAGCAGATAGTGAACATGACTGCAAGGTTTGACTGAAGAGTTTGCCTCACATCTCACAGCTACTAGCAGAAACTTCAGATTCCTAGGAACATGTTTAGTTTACTCTAGTGGAAGTTCTCATACTGTTTTTCAGAAATTACCACATAGAGGATTAATGTAGATTAATGGTTAAGATAGAGCATGGCCTGTGGAACCACTCTGCTTTCATTCAAATCCCACCTGTAGCCCTTGCTAGCTGTGTGACCTGGGGCAAGGTACTTAACTTCCCTGAACCTGATTTTTCTTAAGTCTAGAAAATGTAGGTAATACTACAGATCTGGGGTAGTAGGATTATTGTGAAGGTTAAACAAATTAATACACAAATGGCATTTACAACAGTGCCTGACTTATAGCAGGCATTCAATAAGTGTTGTATAGTATTTATTATCTTTACTCCTCCTCCTCTTTCTCTTTCTGTTGCTATTATAAATCCTTATGTGTGTGTAGAAATGAATGAGTATGGCTTGGACTTTAAGAATAAAATTTTAGCAATAATTGATCATCAGTCCAAAGATAGTTTAATCAGTTTCATTCGTATAAAAGTTTACACTTAAAGGTTTTGTGTAAGTCATGGAGAAGATAAAGATTGGATTGTTTTCAACATGCCTGGGGTATGTATTGTCAGATTATTTTCTAAGTGGACTCCAGGATTGCATCCTTGCTGCGTTTCCAGTCAGGCCATGCTTTCTGATCTCAGTAAATAGATAATTACACGTATACGTTTTACAAATTTTATTTTAGTGAATTATGTATAGCCTATAATCTACCATAGATAATTTATTTTAAAGTATATTGTAACTTTAAGACCTGGCCAAAAGCTGATTTACATTTTTTTTTTTTTTTTTTTTTTTTTTTTTTTTTTTTTTTTTTTTTTTTTTTTTTTTTTTTTTTTTTTTTTTTTTTTTTTTTTTTTTTTTTAGTTTTCTACATTTGATAGTTTTTTTGTAATCAGTTCTTTAAATGTATTTTTCTATAAGCTATGTCTTGTTACTCTGTAGTTTTTTTGTAATCAGTTCTTTAAACATGTTTTTCTGTAAGGAATGTCTAGTTACTCTTTGTGGTAAAGAAGAAAATCCTGTTCATACTTGTGAAAAGTCATCAGACAGTTCTCAAGATTCAGAACAGCTAGTAGAGAAGATATGGTATCGTGTAATAGATGATAGCTTGGTTATTGGCGTGGAAGTCACATCTTCTTTGAAGCTGTAAGTAAATTCTAACAGAAATACGGTGTAAGTCATGTATATGTATAATTTGCAGTGTTCCAGGAGCCTTATTAAAATGTAAATAGAGGCCCTGGCTGGTGTGGCACAGTGGATTGAGCCCCAGCCTGCAAACCCAAGGGTGACTGGTTCGATCCCCAGCCAGGGCACATAATGAGGTTGCAAGCCAGGTCTCTAGCCAGGCCCATAGCTGGAGGCAGGTGAAGGGCAACCATACATTGATGTTTCTCTCCTTTTCTTCTTCCCTCCCTTCCCTTCTGTAAAAATTGTGAATAAAATATTTTTAAAAAGTAATACAAACAGGTGAGATTAATTTTAATAATATTATCTCTCCAAAATCATTGCTGAAGGCTAGACAAAATTCTGTATTAAAAAGCATATTTTATTCAAGCCATTTAGGGAAGTATAAAAATGCAATTTTTACTTTAGAAGTATGTGTATTTGCATTCTAAATTATTGCCAAAAATGAAGTCCTTTTAAAAATGAGTAGTTTTTTTTTTTTTTTTGGCCCTGGCTGGTGGCTCAGTGGAATGGTACCAACCTGCAAACCTAAAGGTCGCTGGTTCGATTCCCAGCCAGGGCACATAACCAGGTTGCAAGCTAGGCCTCCAGCCAGGTCAGTAGCTGGAGGCAGGTGAAAGGCAACCATATATTGATGGCTCTGTCCCTCTCTGCCTCTCTCCCTTCCCCTCTCTCTAAGAATAATAAATAAAATCTTTTTAAAAATAGTAGTTTATTTCTTATTTTAAAAAAAGGAAGGAAAATCTACATAAAAAATAAAATCTAGGCATAAATTTACCATTTCCTTCCGTTAAAAGAATTACTTTCCTAAAGTCCAGCTGATTTTTAATGTTTTTGCTTTCCTATTTTAAGAAGAGAATTATTACAGCATTTTAAAAATGTGATTAGCTTTTACACTTACTTTTCCTATTCATTTTACATTTGAAATGATGTATCCTAGGAAGGAAGAGAATAAACTTTCTTTTGTTTGTATGTCATTTAATCATCTGTTTGATTTTAAAGTATGAACTTTCAGACTAAAAGAAACTCTGGATGTTTTTCAGGTCCCTGAACCAGGTGACTTTATCATTGTTAATGGATGAACCCCAGTGCTCCAGCTTGCGGCTTGTTAAGTGTCAAAATAGGGTGATCAAGTTGAGTAGGGACTCTTTTCCAGCCCCATGCTCAGTGCCGTATGAAATGGGATCCGTGGCAAAAAGGATCAAGTTGACTGTTGATAGCGAGGAGGAAGAGGAGAGCTTTGTGTGCGGACAACCGCCTGAGAAAGAGTGTGTCCAGATAATTGCCGCTGTGACGCGTCTTTCGCCGCTGTTAGCACTCGGTCAGTTTTGTTGCATCGTGCTGCTGCAGGTCAGGGGGAGAGAAGCCGGCAGCTGCCCTCGGCGTCGTTCTGTTCCGTGCGGCAGACTTGTTTTAAGTCTAGAAGATTTTTCAACTGGGAAATCCCCAGTGGTGCATCCAAAGAAACCTATAGGTAATTTTTGTTGATCCTTTTTAATCACATACCTAATCGAGTCAAGAAGTATTGAGAACTGTCTTTATTTGATGAGTTTAATGACAGAGCTTGTGCCCTGTTTTTGCTATAGAACGCACGGAAGATCTCTTTGCCCTCCTTGCAACGTTGCACAAAACTTGCTTCCGAATCACATCGCCCAGCTATGCCCTCACTTTAATGAAGGCATGGCTCTTAGAACACATGAAATGTGAAGTAATCAAGGACTTTTCAGAAATATACTTTTGTAAAGGGCCAGAGAGTTTGTATGGGACACTCTTCCACTGGAAACAGAGGACACCATTTGAAGGGATTTTAATAGTCTATTCCAGGTAATGCACTTCACATTGGCATTGGTCCCCCAGAGTTAGTGTGTGGTGAATGTGTGTCCAGTGGCGACCCCTGTGGTAGAATTTGGTGCCATTGTGGGCTTTGTCCCAGCCATTGCCTTGGCAGAGCATGGATGGACGGGGTGGCCCTGTTTAAAAACTGAAGCTGTTTTAATTTTATGTTTGTGTTTGGCTGTTTTTATTTTTGGTTGATTAGGGCCTAATAATTAATTAAGAAACTTTCTAGTAGCTCCCCCACAATAAAAAATTAAAAATATAATACTGATCTTATTACTCAGTGAAAAAAATTACTCAGGATGCAACCTCATGATTATTAACTGACTTGGTGTAGGATATGGATTTTTTATGGTTATAGCCAATTCTGTCAATGAACACATGCATGCATTATTGGTTCTATTTATTGCTTGAGTATGTATACATAAATATTAATCGATTAATATGTTGTACTCAAATGCTTTCTGCTGTCTTAAGTTTTGTAATATTGGTTGTTTTTTTTTTAATTCCAGGAATCAAACAGCTTTGTTGCAGTGCCTTCATAATCTCAGCAGAGTTCTCCCTATAAACTGTTTCTTCAAAAATCAAAAATCAGGAAGTGAGGATTTTTTAGGTGATCATTTGGCAGTAACTTTGGAGAAGGAATTGGTTATCCTTAGCTCTCTTTCTTCTGCCTTAGTGAAGGCTGACGACAGCATGGTGCAGAGGTGCTCACCAGGCAAAGAAAAGAGTAGTTGTGGTCTTGCTGCTTTATCAGACAGAAAGGAAAGCATCCATCTCTGCAGAGAAGAACTTCAGAGAGAAAAGCAAACGTGGGGAACGAACCTAAAAGTGAGTGGCGCTCTTTATAGAGAGATGACTGTGAAATTAGCTGAGGTTCAGCTGAAATCAGACCTTGCTGCTCAGAAACTCAGTGGTTAGTCATTATCTCAATCTGATTATGTTAAAAGATTCTGTCCCTGCTGAAATGTTTTAGTCCGAGTTGTTTTTATTTTCCATCGTATACCTCCTTTGTAAGAAGGAAAACTGAGGCTTTTTGTAGAATCCTAGGTTTTGGTGATGCACTAAACTGTGTGCCTTAGAGCAGCAGTTCTCAGCTGGGCCATTTAACCTCTCTCCAACTTTATCCCCTTTCTCTGCACCCTACTCTGTCCAGGGGCATTTGGCTTAATTGGAGAGGTTTTTTTATCCTGCTAGTCAGAAGGAGTAGGGTGGGTAGAGGCCGGGATGCTGCTAAATATCCAAACCTGCATAAATGAACCCCACCCCCAAAAGAATGACCCAGCCCAAAATGTTGAAATTGAGAAATCCTGCCTTAGACTGGAGTGAAGGCAGAAGTGGTCTTCACAGTATTTTGGTCTAAATCTTTAAAAAATCTTAAATAGTCCTATTATTGCATTCTGCTTAGTAAATCCACTTTCCAAAAATTAACTTCAAACAGATAAACAAAGCTGTCAGGATTCACAACTTCTTGTCAAGACCAGACCCCTATGGACATTTTAGTGGTGGATTGTGTGGGCAAGATCATTGAAATGAAAGTGTTAGGAACCATTGTTAATTTAAATTTTATTAGAAAGTTTCTCTGAAGTTGTTAGAGCCTATAGGAATGTGAAAATATTAGGGCATTTCTCTGAAAAGCACTTCTCTTTCAAAAGGTTAAGCATACCTCAAAGGCCATGGTTTTTCAAAAGTTGAAAATGTCCTTAAGCCATCTGCAATTCTAAACTCTAGGCAAAGCAAAAATAACATTCTAACTAAAATAATTTAAGGAATGTGCCATTCCTTACGTAGTGAACAATTTTAAAATAAGTGAAAATTCACTTCAGTGAGGAAGTGGGTTTTAAGGGGTTCAGTGAGACATCTCAGAGGTGTAAAAATTCAGCCTATTTTCTTTTTTTTTTTGGAAAAAAAAAAAAGTTCTGGAGTAATGAAAGAATGTCAGGAGAGGAAAAAAGATCCCAAAAGATACGGGTCAGAAGGAATGCTTCTGATCCTTTTGCTCTAAAGTCTTTAAATGAGACGCAGGAAATAAAGACGATTACAGAAAGTGGCAGCCCTACTTGCAGCTCTGAAGTGCTAATTCCCCCCTTGCCTTAGAAGTGCTTATGTATATCTAATGATCTGATGATGGGTTCTAGAGATGGTAGCTTATTTTCTCGCCTCAGTTTTTATTATTGTCTGTGTAACGCGCTAGTTCTTTTCTTAGTAATCATTGCAAATTGAGACAGCTCTATTTCTATGAATTGCCAATGGAAAATATTTCAGGCCTTCTGGAAGTAAAAATGGAATAATTTCAGGATCAAATTGTGGAAATCTGGGAACAGTATGTGTAAATAGAGATACTAAAACTGTTTATAACATGTTCTGAAAGAACAACCAAGTATAAATAGAGGGATTCAGTTGGAAGATGGAGCTTGTCAGAAAACTAAATAGAATTTAATTATAATAGTTTATCCACAGGAAACTTGAGATAATCTAAATAGCATTTGCTTCTGTTTTATTTATAAAAGCAAGCTAAAGTTATTAATGTGGCTACACCAAATAACCTCTTTGCAGGTAACTTTGGTACTTAAGTATATTTTTCTACTTACTACAAACTAGAAAAGCCACAGTTTGAGGAATTGGTGGCCCAGCTGATCTCACATGGGTCGCTTATCTGTGTGCCTCTGTAAGCACATTCCTGTGACCACTGTGCTCACTGTGAACCTGAGGTGCCCCTCAAACACAGTCCTCTGAGTCCACACCACTGAAGTAAAATCGTTGTTCTTTTAATACCGTAGTCCACAGTTTTCAGACACAAAACTTTCTGTTGACTCCTGATCCCTCAACTGAGGAATGTGTGCTGGCCAGCTTAGGCGTGACGTTATTCAGCTTGGTGACCAGGTTGGGGACAGTGAGAGGACACATAACGTTTATTGACTGTCAACTATATGCAAAACATTAAGTTGAAAGACACACGCACACGTACACGTACACATTCATATCCACTTCCATTCATATGTACGATTTAATCCTTCGCAGCGAACCATTAAGAGTAATTATTAGTATTGTCCGCAGTTTGGAAAAGAATGTTAAATTAAGTGCATGCAAGCAACTTGAACCTGTGCCAATTTCACAGAAATTCTGAAATCAGCAGACCCTTTAAGAATTATAATAATATACAAATAAATACTTTATTGTTTTGATAAAGCATTGTTTTCCTTCTTCCCTCTTCTCTCTTCCTCCCTCCCTCGTCCCTCCCTCCCTCCCTTCCTTTTATTTTGGCTAAAAGTTTGAACAGTATCACATATTGAAAGGTATCCTTTTTTCTTCCTTGTATTCAAACTTGTAGAAACACCCATTCCCATTCTAACAGAACAACTGAAAGCTCTTTCTTGGATAACCCATCTGAAGAACCTTAGGCTGTTACTGCTAGAGACATTATGCTTCAGCGGGAAGAAGGCTGATCCATAAACAGTGTACTTCACTGACTCACTCCTTCAAGGGTTTGTTCTGTTTTCCCTTTTAGAGCTTCCTCCACCTGTCACTTGAATTGCTCACTGCCTTAACCCAATAGCCCTATCCTGTTGTGTTGAGTATCTTCGCAGTGCTAATGGCCTGGCCACTTTCTAAGACCTTATTTGGAGAATCCTGTTGGTTTTTTTTTTAATTTAATTTTATTGTTGTATTACATCCATCCCCTTTTTGCTCCCCTCTGTCCTCTTCCCCACCTGTTGGTTTTTTATTCGGTAGGGTGTCAGGTACTGTTTGGGTAGTGAATGTTCATAAGGCCAGAAAATCAGCTACCTTCCATGCCTGCATGGTTCAGATTTTTCTTGCTCTACCCTTGTGAGGAGCTACACTGGACAAAGTACCTGTGTGCAGAACTGTAGCTCAATGTACTGGTCCTCAGTCCAGCTAGGACATTTCTATAGCATCTTTAACTTCATCTTTAATTATCAATTTCCCCATAGCAGCAGTCATTTATCTTGAAAGTAGTGTTATGGGCCAGAAAGGGATACCATTCGTCATCAAACAAAGCATTTAGCGCTAGATAGCCAGTCAGTCTGGAGTGGGAGGGAAGTGTGATGCACTCAATTGATTGCCTGCTTCATGTCGATTCCCTCCTTTTCTTATACCAGAACTCTCTTGTTTTTTCAAGAAACTTCCTTTCCCATAATTCATGTGATTGGGGAAGTGGACTCCATTCCCAGTTCTAGAAGTTAGGCCTGACTCAGCTAAGCTGGTTAATGCAAACCATTTCCCTGGTAGCTGTTCCTGGTTCGAGATGGGCATGGGGCCTGCATTGGGTCTAATGGGACTGAGGAGAAGGGCTTGGTTCTTTGGCCAGGAAAAGGCTCTCTTCCTGTCCACCTAAAAGTAGGTGGCCCTAACTTAAAGAGTTGAGAGTTACCTTATCACACAGGAAATTAGGCTTTTGAGTGACTCTTACATGATAGACTGCGTGATTGTTTTCTTGTGCCACTGATCAAACCTGAACTTACTGTTTCCTTGGGGCTGCCTGTTACCTCAGAAAAAAAGAACTCTCAGCAGAAATCAAGGTTTCTGTTCCTTGCAGGTGAAATAATTTCACACTGCTAGAAATGGGAAGAGGAATCCCCGAGAATGAAGCTGGCCATTGTACACATGGAGTCCCAGGACGGGAATAGTTTACCCCAGAGACAGGATGCCTGTAGCTGCTAAAAGAAGGGTAGGTAGGAGCTATGTACCCTCTGACCTTACATGCACCTCGCGTTGGCTCATTAGGCTTCTTTCCTGTTGTTGTTAATTTTTTTTAGCTTACAGCACCAAGTAAGTCATATGTTATAGTATTTTATATCTGAGATTAGCTTTTTATTTTTTAATTTAATTTAACTTAAATTTAAGGATGTTATTCATTATTTTTAGAGAGAAAGGCAGGGAGGGAGGAAGAAAGGGAGAGAAGCATTAATGTGTGGTTGCCTTTCACCTGCTCCAGCTGGAGACCTGGCTGGAGACCTGGCTTGCAACCTGGTTATGTGCCCTGGCTGGGAATCAAACCAGCGACCTTTGAGTTTGAAGGCTGATTCCTGTCCACTGAGCCACCAGCCAGGGCTTGAGATTTGCTTATTTAAAAAAAAATTTTTTTTAAAGCTTCTTCTCTCTATCCCTTAGTATTTATACCAGGCTACTTGTTCAGTTATGCCTTCCTTATTGGGTTAGAAGTATATGTCAGATTATTTAACCCATTTCTTCATATTTCCTGTGTTAGAGTATGAAATTATGAATGTCAGGACCATATCTCTTGTGTTTCTTAGATACGAGAAGAATTCAGGCTTGCAATTCTCTTCTGACAATTGTTCTCTTATACTCAGCTATATCCTGTCTGGTAGGAAGAGAAATCTTTATCAATTTTCATTGTTCTATGAGCCTTTGTGCTAAAAAAAAGTTCACTTGATATTATGGGACCGTTGTGGAAATAGACTAGCATTCCTGTATGGAAAGAGATGCACAGCATTATTAATTCAGAGCTTGTAGCCTTTTCAAAGGTAACAAATACATGCCAGAACATGAGGGGTTGCATTTTAATACATACTAGGGAAGCAAGTGGTAACCCTTTCTAACTCCATTCTACCTCATTAAAATAAACCAAGATTATGGGAATCGTTAGCGTCTAAGCCTGGTGGGATGTTTTGAGGTTCAGAATGACTAATTTGGGTATGTCAAGTATGATAATAAACATCCTCTTAAAAGTTATCCAAACAGGAAATGGAGGTGTGCCAACATTTGAAAGCTTCTACCGTTTGGGAGTGGGGTTGGGGTGGCATCTGAAGGTTGCCAGGGCCAGATGTGCCCTTCATAGTCAGCAAAATCTTTGGAGAAAGTGAGCCTGAGGTACCTGTGTTGGGCGCAAGAGGGGAAGCAGGGCTTGCTGTTGTCGACTGGCTTGGAAAGGGAAAGAGTTAGCCTGGGAGTATAAAGAAGAGGAAGAATAATTATCCACAGAAGGAGTTGAAGAAAATTGTAATGCACACTTACATACGAGTTTTTTTTTTTATGATATGGCATGTTGGGAAATAGCAATAGCTCAAAATTACTGATATTTCTGTGTCAGACATTAAATACTTAGCCCATATGATCCTTACAGCCATATAAAACTATGCCACTAGCTACTATTTAAACTTATATTTAAATTAATTAAAATTAAATTAAAATTTTCTTAGTCACACTAGCCACATTTCACATACTTAATAGCCACTTGTAGCTAGTGGCTGCCATCTGGACAGGATAGAACATTTCCATATTCACAGAAAGTTCTGTTAACTAATACTGCTATAAGATGCCTCCTATTAAGACTCTCTGGTTTATATGTCGAGAAACTGAGACCCACGCAGGTTAAATAACACACCCAAGGTCACATAGCTAGTGAGGAGCCAAGGCTCAGGTCCAGCGTCGCTCCAGTCCCTTTGCTCTTTCACCACTCTGCGACTGGACTTACGAAGCCGGTTCGTAGTAAAGCGGCGTATGTCTGTGGACTGTTTCACATTCACGAAATGTACTTATTGCAAAACCCGATCATGAGAAATGTGAACTTCCATACAATTGTAAATGTGTGGATGTCATTGAAATATTGGGGGAATGTGGACCGTGCTACCGTAAGTTCTCAGAGTTGATTGATGACCTCAGCCACGTTTTATCTTGTGCCTACTTTCCTCCAGCTGTGCAAAATATGAGGCTCTTTCGCGTATTTCCTCTAGTTGCCTGCGATAGAACCCTTGCTTTTCTGAATGAATGGCGCTCACCATTGCTTGCTTGTATTTCGGAGTTTCGGAAATGTAACGTCTGTTCTTTAATCCTTGAGTAGCTTGCCTTTGAGACATCTCTAGGAGGTCTGGAGAGTCTCTGGAGTGTTTGCAATAGCCTAGAATTCCAGGAAAGGCATGTGCTGTCTAGTTCGGAAAGTTTACGTCTTGAGAAGAAAATGAGTGGAATTCCGCTTCCTTTTTTCACCCTTTGCGTGCTCTAATCCTTCCCAAATGATGTGCCAGTAGACAACATTTCATCTTTTTAAAGATACCAGTGGTGAATCAAGTAGAAGGAGATACAGAGTTCTTTTATTTGGTCCTGTGTTTATTGGTGTTTCACTGAAAACCTTGTGCTCTGGTGTGTAAGCAGGTACTGGAGCAATAGATACATAAGATTCTTCTTGGCTTTCAGAAAGCTTGCAGCCTTCCTGGGAGAGATCATGGCATTGACTTGTATGTGCACGGAGGTAATTCATAAAAGAATTCTTAGGGTTCCATGAGAATACCCGTATAGGACACTGTCCCCAGCAGGGATGCCATCTGTGCGCAGGAGTTCTGAATTTGGGGCTTTGGCGGATCTAAGAAAGGCTAAGGATATTCATTTTGAGGGTGTTTGTGGGTTGAATGGTAATGGGTTGAATATAATGGCATTTTGCCTGGTGCTTTAGGGGTGACCTGCCAGACCTATTGCTTTCCTGTGGGGAAAGACCCAGGGTGAAATTATACACAAAGAAAGAAGTTCAAAGCAGAGCACTTGGGATAGTAAAAAGGGGTCTAAAGTAATTAAACCTGATTTTGAAGTACTTATTGATTGAAAAATTAGTTTTCTTTTTTTTAGTTTTCTTTATTATTGGTGAACCCATAAAGTAATTATATTTAAAGCCCTTTTAGAAAACAACATTTATTTAAAAAACTAAAGTACTTTATTTTGTACTTTATTTTGCCTGTTTTATTATAGTCAACGCATACCATTGAACTTACTATATATTTTCAAATGTAGAGTTCAGTAGTGTTAAGTATATTTATTTACATGGTTGTACAATAGATCTCTAGAACTTGCAAAACTGAAACTGTACCCATTTAACGTTAATTTCCTCTTTTGTTCCCTCCACATGTTGCTCTGCTGTAGTAATTCTCTGCCATGGTTGTACTTGAGAATCTCTTGAGGTCTTTAAAAAAAAATTGATGCAACTTAAAAAATATGTATTATTTATTTTTGAAAGAGGGGAAGGGAGAAAGTGGGAGAGAAACATGAATGTGTGGCTGCCTCTCACATGCCCTGGCCTGCAACGGGGAACCTGGCTCGCAACCCAGGCATGTGCCCTGACTGGGCATTGAACTGGCGACCCTTTGGTCCACAGGCTCAATCCACTGAGCCACACCAGCCGGGGCTTACTTGAGGACTTCTTAAGAAGATATACTGATCCTGAGCCTCACCTCAAAGATTCTGACCCATTTGTTCTGCCTTGGGCCGTGGCATTCAGTAAAAAGGTCCCCAGGTAATTCTGATCGACAGCCAGGCTTCAGAGCCACCTCTTTACAACAAGCAGCAAATCAGCTTGGCCATTCCAGGGGTCATGACTGAACAAGCTTTTTTTTTTTTTTTTGTCAATGGCATCTTTCTTTGAACAATGTAATATGCCACTGTTTCCCAAATTTTAATGTGCGTACAAATCACCGGGGGATCTTGTTCAAGTCGACATTCTGGTTCAGCAGGTCTAGGGTGGGGCCTGAGACTGCAGGTCCGGCAAGCTTGCAGGTGATACTGGTGCTGCTTTTGAGTATCCTGTGTTGATTGGCTTAGCTCTAGGTTATGAGAAGGAGACTTTTTACCATTTACAGTCTACCCCTCAAGTGTTTTGACAGTGGCAATTTTTATGGGTTGAATTGTGTCCCCCTATAAAGGTACGTTGAGGTTAGAATGTGACCTTGTTTGGAAATAGAGTCCTTTAAGATGTGGTTAGTTGAGATGAGGTCTAACCGGAGTAGTATGGGCCCCTAAATCCAACATGACTGGTGTCTTTGTAAGAAGACGTGAAGACAGAGAGAATGCAGTGTGGCATGTAGGCAGAGACCGGAGCTGTGTAGCTGCAAGCCAAGGGTGCCGAAGATGGCCAACAAAATACCAGAAGCCAGGAAGAGGCAAGGAAGGGTTTCCCTGCAGGTTGCAGAGCTCTCATGACCCTGCCTACATCTTAACTTCAGACTTCTAAACTCCAGAACTGTGAAACAGTGCATTTCGTTGTTCTAAGCCACACAATATGTGGCATTTTATTTCAGCAGCACTCGGAAACTAATACAGTGTTTATCCAGCCACTAGTTAAAGATATTTTTAAATCAAGGGTATTTTGGAGGAAGGGGGATAGGTCATTGTAAGGCAATGAAAAATAAAAGAGCATAATATATGCATAGAAATATAAAACTGGTGGTTGTTAGTATGAAGGTATAAGATTCTGTCAGTCTGTCCTTCTAATTGTCTTTTAAGTTTATCAAGTTTTCTTCCATTTCCATGGCTACCTCCCTGCTACCATTATTTCCTACCTGGACTTTTTAAGCAGCTTCCTAACTTGTCTCCATGTTTTGTTTTGTTTTTAAAGATTTTATTTATCATTTTTAAAGAGAAGGGCAGGGAGAGAGGCAGAGAGGGAGAGAGACATCAGTGTGTCATTACCTTTCACCTGCCTCCAGCTACAGACCTGGCT
Organism: Noctilio leporinus; assembly: GCA_004026585.1. Lineage (NCBI taxonomy): Eukaryota > Metazoa > Chordata > Mammalia > Chiroptera > Noctilionidae > Noctilio > Noctilio leporinus. Next base: position 469,346 of record PVIW01000340.1, on the reverse strand, counting down.
GGAGACCTGGTTTGCAACCTGGATATGTGCCCTGGCTGGGAATCGAACCAGCGACTTTTGGGTTTGTAGGCTGGTGCCTTGTCTACCCTGCCACCAGCCAGGGCTGTCTCCATGTTTTTATGCCTGCTTTCTTCCAATCCTATTCTGGAAATAGCAGCCACGGTTGTCAAAGCTCAAATCTGATCTGCTAGAAAGCTATTCATCAAGTTTTCACTGTTTCAGTGTTCATTCAGTGGCTTTATTTTTAGAAGAAAGATCAAATTCCATTGTGGCCTGTCAGGTATGATGTCATCTAGTCCATGGGGTTAGCCTGGCTGGGACTCTGCTCCTGCCCCTGTGGGCATTAGCTACTAACCTCCCATCGGTTCTTGAAGCCCAGCGGTTTGCTTTCTGCTTCAGACTCTTCACATGCTGTTCCTATTACCCACGCTGTTCTCCCTCTCACCCTACTCTCTACCTGGTTTCCTGCTCATACATCCTTCAAATCTTTGTCCTTAATTCACTTCCTCATGGAGGCCTCTGGCCCTCTGAGACCAGGTTAAGTCCCCTCAGTGTACCCATTTGTGGTATACCATACTTCTAGTGACTAGAATTAGAGTTTAATAGCTCACTAATTATAAGCGTGTACTATAGTTAACTCCAGTTTGAAATCAGGGCTGTTCACTTCAAAATGTAAAACTTTTAACTTCCTTATGGGCAGGGCCCATTATCTGTCTTGATTACCTTTGTATACCATCCAGCATAGTACTTTGCCATAATTCTGCTTAACTGATATTAGTGTGATTTTTTTTAAAAGAAAGAAAGTAGTGAATGAAATGCAGTTGTAAGAACGTTAAGTAAAGAGCTCACCTTGGTGTGTATGTGTATTGGGGTGGCAGAATTTCCATATTGTGTGTCACATTAAGGAGCTTGTGTTTCTTCAGTCAGTGGTTCCTAGACTTTGCTCATGTGTGCAGGTATAATTTAAAAAATTGGTGAGGCCAGCAAAAGTTTAACAGCTTTCTGTTTTGTCATGTAAGAGTATTTTAAATGGCACTGTCATTTTATAAAATGGAACATATTGATGCTAAACATATAATCATAGAACACAGATATTTTAAACTGAATAAATTTGATTTTGTAAAAAAAATCACCATACTGGCTTTATTTTTCTCACTCCCATTGTGCAATGCACCAGTTTGGAAACTTACAGACCAGCACCAGTCAGTGGGTCAGAGCTTAGGCCTCATACCCGGGAAGGTGTAAGGGAATTAATGCTGGCAAGTGGTGTAGGCTGATTTTCATTTTACATAGATGTCTTTGGTAGCTGTTTGGAGGCTGGGTTGTGAGGGAGGAGCAGGTTCAGGAATAGCAATGGGGAGAGATTGCTAGAGTGGTCGAGAGGTGAAGTGTTGATTTAAATGGCGAGAGTAAAAATGAAGAACGAACGGTATTGCAGAGGTATCTAGGATGTGTGGTCAACAGGACTTAGTTTGTGATTTAGTAATGATTCTTAGAAGGTGAGCGATCAGAGCCCTGGAGTTAAATGTGTGGGTGTGCACACGGACAGACACATTTATGTCTAGACTTGCCCTAGACCCAAACCCGAGCGGTCAAGGGTAGGACCTGGCTGTATGACTTTTGAAAGCTGCAAATGTGATTTTGTTGCTTACCATAAAAACTGTGGATAGATGGTCAGTAGAAGGAGAGGGAGTTGCAAAGGACTCCCAGATGTTCATTTTGGGTTACTCACATAAGGAATTTAGGGAGAAAAGGAATTCCAACTCTTTCAATGAATCTATCCCATTTTTATTAAATGGTGTGAATTCTGTGAAAGCAGTCTTTTCCTACTCAAACAGTATTTCTTTTAAAAAAAGATTTTTTCTTTTATAATTTTATTGTTGTTATATTACATCCATCCCCTTTTTGCTCCCCTCTGTCCCCCTCCCCACCCACCCATCCCCTCCAAAGTCAAACGGTATTTCTTGTAAATCCCTATAGCTCCTTTGGTACTTTCAGGCATAGAAGAACAGTTATATTTTCAAGTATTATAAAGTTCATTCCAATCTGTTGTCTTCAAAATGAGACAATATAAGAAAAAAATATATCATCATTACAGTAACAGGAAAGTAACCATAACAAGAAATGTGGGTCTGAGTGAAGAAAACATTTAAATACCACTAAAGAATTCCCCAAAAGATTAAAAAGTAGTAATACATATCATATTCATGGGTAGGAAGACTCAGTTCTGTTAAGATGTTAATTCTTTCTGTTAGTTTATAGATTTAACCCAATCCCAATAAAAATACCTTTAGGTTTCAGGGTGGCTGGGTCAGCAGAGATAGAGAAGGCCAGCAGCCAAATGCTGAACAAGCTGGTTATTGGGTATGTGACATGCGGGCTGGGGTCAGGTCAGACCCCCCCAGCAAGGGTCAGGTGGACCGAGTTTGAAGGAGCTCCGAGGCTTGGAATAGGAAGCAGCACAGGACAGGCCGAGTTGCCCCCTTGTACAGCCGGCAGGTTGGCTGTTGGACAGTTGCCGTCCCCTGAGTGTCAGGCAGCTGGGGGCAGGGGGGGTTGGAGTTGCTTCTGAGAACAGAGAGGTTGCTCAATTCCTGTCCGCTGGTGAGGATCCCTTTGGAGGACACTGTAGTCACTGGCGCCAGCAGTGACTGTGGGGGCTTGCTAAAACCAGAATTCCCAGAACCCAGGTCTTAAGACTAAGAAACACAATAGAATTTCTTTGGAATAAGTCAAGCTGATTCTAAAATTCTTGTGGAAAAGTCTGTTAGCCAGAAAAGCCATGAAAACTCTGAAAAAGGAAAGCATAGTGGAGAATGGAGATTCACCCTAGACAAACAGCCCCATAAAATAGAAAGTTTAGAAATGGGACCAAAAAATGTGAGCAATTAGTACATTGTAGTGACATCCCACCTCAGCAAGGAAAAGATGGCCCTAGAAAATTCAAGTAGTGGTGTGGAGAGGAAAAGGGAGACTGTGCCTATTATCAAGATCAATTTGATGTGGATCAAAATTTCAAGTAAAAAAAGGAAATAAAAATATTGATGAAAACAAGGGATAACTTCTGTGTTAACTTGGAGTGGGGAAGACTTACTTCTTTATTTCATTAAATCCAAAAGCTGTAAAATTCAGTCACATTAAAAGAAAAAAGCCAAAATGCCTTCATTAAGAAAAAAGGCATAGAGTGAAAGACAACACTGGAAAAACATTTGTGACGTATCTCAGAATAAGGACCAATCTTCACAATACTGAGCAAATGAAGAGAATCAAAAAGGGGCAGAACAACTTCAAATTTAATGGAAAAGAACATGCAAATAAACATTTAACAACGTGCAACTTCACACAATAAGTAAAATGACGTTAAATTGCATTGTAAAAACTGAACTTTCACGTAACATTACAATGAAATAGGATGGCACAGACCCTGGACAAAACTGGATATATTCCAAAAATCACATTTTAAAGGATTTAGAGAACTGTGAAAACAAGGAGTGAATGGATTAAAATTACAAAAAGGAAAAATGGTTCCAAAGTGATTTGATAATTGCCAACCATTTGTTTATCAGGGGGCAGGCTGCGGATCAGGTTGGTTCAGGCCAAGGGCTTCTATTTAGGACAGAAGCCGCAACCTTTTAGCAGCTGCGTAGTGCTATGGAGACAAATTGCAGCATGCACCGGCCTCAAATGCACACAGTTTTCACCTTGGGGCATTTTCATAGATCCGTGGCTGCACAAGAAATGAGGGAGCCAGCACAGAACTTCTGAAATACATACTGAAGTCTCGATTGTACAGCATTGCTTCACACATGGCTGCTCCCCTCCAGGACATTTGCAGAGGTTTGGAACTGAATGGAAGGGGAGGCTGAAGGGTTAGGATGAAAACTTCTGAGGGTCCGAACTGTCTTTTGTTAGCTTCCAGGGCCGAGGAGACTGGTGCTTCCCGAGTCTAGAAACAGAAACACACCAGAAGTGGATTGAGTCTTACTAAACTTGCAGCAGATCTCTGATCGAGCTCAATTTCTAATTGGATTGAGTTGATTAGGTACTCCACCTAATTGACTAATGAAATAAAAGATGTTTTCCCATGGAACCTCTATGGATTTTCTAAACACACTGATATACAATAAAATAATTTCTACATATGCAAAGAGGCGGGATTGCGTGACTGGCAATTGAGAGGAAAAATAGTTGTGGATCCACAGATGTTGCTGATACTGAAATTAGCAGATAAGAACTCAGAAATGTTCTATAATATATTCAAAATACAGGAGGAAGACAAAACAGAGGAAAAGATAGAAAATTTGATAGAATTGGAATTTAAATATATACAAAGTTTAGAACTGAAAAATGTAATAACTGACATTTAAAACTCTATAAATGAGTTTAGCAACAGGGGTACTTCGTGGAATGTAGGATTAGTGAGTTGGGATATGGGTTAATTAAAAATACTGAAACTGAAGCAAAGAGAGAAAAGGTGGAAAAAATTTGAGTAAAAGAGACATGTGAGACATACTCAAATGGTTTAACATTTACATAGTTGAAATCCTGGAAGAAAACAGAGTATGAGTCAAAAGCTGTATCTGAAGAGGTAATAGTTGAGGATATGTTAAAAAATGATGAAAGAGAACAGCCCAGAAGTTCAAGAAGCTTGGAAAACTGGAAGCAGGGAAAAAAAAAAAGGTAGGAAACCACACTACACACATCATGGAAAAACAACTGATAAAGACAAAGCTAATTAGCAAAGATTAGAAGTAGTTAGACAAAAAAAGATACATGACCTTCAACAGAACAAGAGTATAATTGACAGCAAATGTCTTATCAGAAACAACTGGAACTAGAAAGCAATGTAACTTCATCTTTTAATGGCTTATTAAAAATAACAGCCTAAAATTTTATGTGTAGCAATAGTATACTTCAAAAAGAAAGGTAAAGACATTTTTAGGCAAAGATCAAGAACATTAATTGCCAGCAGGCCTTCTCTGAAAGAAATATTAAAAGGGATTTTTTTCCAGGCAGGAACAAAATGATACTACATGGAAACATGAAAATGCAGGAGGGAGTGAAGAACATAAAAAATATAGTCAGTAAATATACATCAATAAATATGGTACACAATAATTTTCATGTCCTGAGTTTAAATTTTTTGTAGAATTAAAGGCATGAAGATGGGGATTGGCATCACCAAGATGGTGGAGCAGGAAACCCAAGTCTGTGTCCCCTCACAGAGTCACAGTTAGCTATCCACCAATGAAAACAGCTCTGGGAGTGCTCAGAAGTCCACTTGAGTGTTAGCAACACAGTGGACGAAGGAACCCGAGAATATCCGCACACAGGAAAGATCTGAAGAATAATTTCATTTTGTCTGCATTGTCCCAGTGCCTGGTCAGCACTGCTCAGAGCTTCTTGGCCCAAGTTCCCCTTGTTGGGAATAGGAAAACGGTGAGCTGCCAGCCCCCCAAGCCTCCCAGGGGACTGCACAAAAGACTCCCTTGGGGTTCACCCACCCAGAAGCCGGCGTAGCTGAGACATCTAGACATGGCTATGAATAAGGAAGAAGGGCAGCGGCCACCAGTGTTAGCTGTGCAGGTTGCGTGAATGTTGGCCCAGGGCCTGCTGTACTGAGGACCCAGTAAGTCTTGTAAATGCTGTGTGCCCCTGTGGCCTCCATCCCTGAGTGCCTTTTCACTGGCCCCAGCAGGCTGCTCTTACCACAGGGGGGACCCATGGCCAGCATCCCTGCAGATCCCGTCCAGCTGTTACCACAGAGGGCCCCAGTGGTTTTGTATTGGCACATGCCAGCTGCCTGTTTCCTTCTCCGTTCTTTCCCTTTCCCCAGCCAAGTTGCTGGGGAGATCTGCCCTGTCACCAGACAAGGCCTCTGTGGCTGTGTGGGTGCATAAGGCAAGCTTAGGCCTGTGTGGCCAGCACCTTACTGCCGAGCACATACCCATAGCTACCCCCTGGTAGCATGAGTGCACGCCAAAAGGCCAGGCCCCAGTGCCTACCTGTATGCCTGGGTACAGCCCAGCTCCTGTCACAAGACTGCTGCCTTTCACATGCCCAGAGCTCACCCCTGTAGGCATGTACCTGCATGCCCCTGGCACCTACCGGAAGTGCCCACAACTGAGCATGTGCACACCACCCCCTCAGGTCAGAACTGCCACCAGCCCTTTGTCTTCACCTCAGGAGCTGGAGACACTGCTAAGGACCCCAACAGCCACTGCAACCACCACAGATAGCCCGCAGCTCTCAGCAGAAAGGATCATTCAGTTGTCCATGTTGTGGAAAACAGCTTCCTGAACCAGTGAAACGCCATGTCCCCACCATGCAGACCTTCTGCCCTGACACTTGGCAGCCTGCACCACTAGACCAAGGGCCACAGCATGTTCCACAGGCCCGGGCCCGCAGGTGAAGGTTTCTTACCACAGGGAGCCCACAAATCTGGAAGAGGTGACTGCTTCTTGAAATGTGCGGGTGCATAGATTAGGCTACACAGCTTATTATGAGTCAGGGAAGCATGGCACCACCGAAGGAACACAATAAACTCAGTAACTGACCCCAAAGAAGTGGACATCCCTACATTGACAAAGAATTCACGAAGACTGTTCTAAAGAAACTCAGAGCTACAAGAGGACAGAGATGAACATTTGAACAAAATCAGGAATACCGCACAGGAGCAAAGTGAGAAGTTCAACAATGAAAGTGTTAAACAATCACATTCTTGAGCTGAGGAATACAAAAATTTAAACAGGAAATTGAAATAGAGCTTCAACAGCAGACTCTATCAAGCAGAATAAATATTCAGTGAACTAGAAGATCGGTTATTTGGAATTATCCAGAGGAGAAGAAAAGAGAAATAATAATCAAAAGCGATGAAGACAGCCTGGAGAAAGGTATGGCCTTCGGGTGTTGCTACATGAAACTCAAAGGTTCCTAATCAGGTTCAACCCAATGAAGATTTCACTGTGACACAGTGTAACAAAACTCACATATTAAAGACAAAGAGGGTATCTTGAAAGCATTAAGAGAAAAGAAGTTCATCTCATACAAGGACCTCCCCCCCCCCAATAAAGATGATGGAGTTATCCCCACTAGACCAACCTTATAAGAAATGCTGAAGGGAATTCTCTAAGTTGAAGAGAAAGGACACTAACTGGTAACATGAAATAGTAAAAGAAAGTATAAGCCCTAGCTAGTAGCACAGTGGATAAGGTGCCAGCCTGCGAACCCAAAGGTCGCTGGTTCCATTCCTCAGTCAGGCCACATAACCAGGTTGCAAGCCAGGTCTCCAGCCAGGTCTGTAGCTGGAGGCAGGTGAAAGGCAACCATACATTGATGGCCCATTGCCTCTCTGCCTCTATCCCTTCCCCTCTCTCTCTATAAAAAAAAAATAATAATAAATAAAATTTAAAAAAAATGTTAGAAAAAGAAACTATAGCAGTAAAAAGAAAGTGTAAAAATTACTGGTAAAGGTAAATATGTAGTCAAATTCAGAATGCATTAACATTGTAATAGTGGTGTGTTTAAGTCACTTAAACTTTAATGTGAAGGTTGAACGATAAAAGTATTAAAAGTAATCATAGCTAAAATAATTTGCTAATGAGTATACAATATAAAAAGATGTAAATTGTGATGGCATAAATATAAATTGGGAGGGGGAGTAACAGTGTTGAGCTTTTGTATGCAAATGAAGTTATTATTAACTTAAAATAGGCTGTTATAAATATATTTGTATTTTATGCTAACTAAAAAGCAAAAAACCTATGGTAGATATTAGAAAAGATAGAGAGATGGAATCAAAGCATACCACAATAGAAAATCATCAAATCACAGGGGAAGACAGGAACAAAAGATCTCCCAGAAAACCGAACAAAATGGCAATAGTGAGTCTTCACCTGTCAACAATTATTCTAAATATAAATGGATTAAATTTGCCAATGAAAATAGAGTGGCTAAATGAATTTTATCAAAAGATTCAACTATACACTATACAAGAGGCCTATTTTAGCTAAGGACACACCTTGGCTGAAAGTAAAGGGATGGAAAAAGACATTTTATGCAAATGGAAACCAAAAGAGAACAAGGATAGCTATTTATATCAGACAGAATAGAATTAAAGTAAAAGCTGTAATAACAGATAAAGCAGGTCATTATGTATTGATAAACAGGTCAATCATCAGTAGGAAATAACAATAGTAAATATATATGCACTCAATATCGGAGTACCTAAATATACAAAGCCATTATTCATAGATCTAAAGGGAGAAATAAACAGCAATCCAATAATAGTAGAGGGCATTAATATCTCACTTTCAAAAATGAATAGATTATTTAGACAAAATCAGCAAGAGCATTGAGCCTGAACTATATCCAGTGAACCTAATAGATTACATGATGTGCATGCCGTGAAGCCTGAGATGGATTATTGACTAAGTCCCTTCAGAATAGTCAACTGTACGTGACTTGTTTACAAGAGAATTGTGTGAGAATCTCTACACACAATCTCCACACAAAAGTAGTTCTCTACTTGGTTGGTGTATAAACAGCCAAAGCCGTCCTTCCTACCCTGTTCCCACCCCTTGGATTGGGTAGTACCTGGAGGTCAAGGTGAATTATGGGGAGACGTGATAAAGAGGCACACTTGCTGCTACCAGAAGTAGAGCCTTGAATGTATGATTGTTCATGTTTTATTGTCCTCAGTGATGGTGAAACAGGTGATACTGGTTCTTATTGGGTGTTAGGAGTGAAGAAGTCAAGGATGCTTCTCAGAATTTTGTTTTGGGATGTGAGTCAACAATGACACCGTTTCCAGACTTGCGGAATTAGTTTCCTGTCCGTGGCTTACACTTGGATAGGCTTTTATGTCTCTGTCCAGACACCAGACAAGAACTAACATTTGCACAGTACCTTACCTTTTATTGGGATCTTTCACGCATATTATTACGTGATGCTTTCCAAAGCCCTGAGAAGTTCACTGGGCAGCCCACTATTTCTCTTGAAATTGAAGCTCAGAGAAGTGAAGGGAGTTGTTCAAGGTAGTGCAGCTAATAGGAATTCCAGTTCTAAGTGCACTTTTCATAATTCAATCATATGCTTGTTCATTTATACAAATATTTATTGGGTACTTCTGAATCAGTTACTGGGCTAATTGCTGGAGATACAAAGATGAGCATGATATTGTTCCTTCCCTGAAGGACTGCACAGGCAGATGTGTTCACACATAAGAAAAATGCTAGCAATCAGAAAGAGAAATTAAGAAAACAATCCCATTTACAATTGCATAAAAAATAAAATACCTAGGAATAAATTTAATCAAGGAGATAAAAGACCTATACTTGGTAAAATATAAGACATTGAAGAAAGGAGTTGAAGAAGATACAAATAAATGGAGGCATGTACTATGCTCATGGATAGAAAAAAATAACATCATTAAAATGTCCATACTACCCAAAGTAATCTATAGATTTAATGCAATCTCCATAAAGATAGCAATGGTGTGTTTTTACAGAATGAAAACAAGTAATTATAAAACTTATATTGAACCACAAAAGACCCAGTAGCCACATGAATCTTGACAAAGAACAAAGTTGGAGGTATCACACTCCCTGATATCAAACTATACTACAAAGCTATAGTAATCAATACAGCATGGTGATAGCATAAAATCAGACATATAGATCAAGGGAATAGGATAGAAAACCCAGAAATAAACCCATACTTTTATGGCCAATTAAACTATGACAAAGAATGCAAGAATATACATACAATGGAGTAAAGATAGTCCTTTCAATAAATGGTGTTGGGAAAATTGAATAGATATGTGCAAAAAATGAAACTAGACCACCTTACAACCATATACAAGAATAAACTCGAAATGTATTAAAGACTTAAATGTCAGACTTGAGCCCATAAAACTGCTAGAAGGAAATACAGGCAGTAAACTCTCCAACATTGCTCTTAATAATATTTCCCCCTGATATATCTACTTGGGTAAAGAGTACAAAATAACTAAACAAATGGAACTACATTAAACTGAAAGTTTTTGGCATAGCAAAGGAAACCATCAACAAACTGAAAAGACAACATACCATTTGGGAAAAGATATTCACCAATGGTACATTTGATAAGGGGTTAATATCCAAATTTATAAAGAAGCCATACAACTTAACACCTTAAAAGCAAACAATCCAACTAAAAACAGAGAGGACCTGAATGGACATTTCTCCAAAGAGGACATATGGATGGACAACAGACATGAAAATATGCTCAACATCACTAATCACCAGAAAGGAGAAATTATGACCACAATGAAAAAAAGATAAAGCAAAACAAAGAAATAAACCCACGTTGAGATAGCACCTCATACCTATCAGAATGGCTATCATAAGAAATTAACAAACAACAAGTGTTGGCAAGTATATGGAGAAAAGGGAACCCTTGTGCATTGTTGGTGGGCTTGCAAATTGGTACGGCCAATATGGAAAATATGGAGAGTCCTCAGAAAGTTAAACTAGAACTACCTTATGACCCATAATTCTTCTGGGTATTTATCTGAAGAAACCCACAACACTCATTTGAAAAGGTATATGTACCTCTGTTTTCAGTACATTATTTGCAATGGCTAAGATATGGAAGCAACCTAAATGTCCATCAGCAGATGGTCGGATAAAGCTGTGGCAAATATATATAATGAAATATTACTTGGCCATCAAAAAGAGTGAAATCTTACCATTTGTGACAGTATGGATGGACCTAGAGGATAGTATTCCAAGTGAAGTAAGTCAATCAGAGAAAGACAAATACCATATGATTTTACTTATATGAGAATCTAAAAGAACAAAATAAATGAATCAGAAACAGACTCAAAGACACAGAGAAGAGACATGGTTGCCAGATTAGGGGGACAGTTGGTGGACTGGGTGACAAAGGTGAAGGGATTAAGAAGTAGATTGATCGTGACAAAATAGTCAGAGATGCGAAGTACAGTTTAGGGAATAGTCAATAATATTGTGGTAACTGTGTATGTTGCCAGGTTGGTACCAGACTTATCTGGGGGATCCCTTTGTAAATTGTACAAATACCTAACTGCTGTGCTGCTCACCGGAAACTAGCGTTAAACAGTATCGACTGTCAACTGTAAGAAAAAAAATCTCAAAAGTAAAATAATTTTAAAAAGAACACTGCTAGCAGATTTCTGCATGGGAAAAGATGTATTGAAAGGGTGCAGAGAACTACAAATGAATCCACTCCATTTTCCATGAGTGATGTGTAGATGTCAGGCGGCAGGGAAAGAAAGGTGCTGTGGGAAACTGCTTGTCCTTACTGCATGTTACATGCTTCTCTGAGTTCAGAAACTTGAATGTCACTTGGAGAAGTGTAAAGTTAACGAGACTGAGTTCCACCTTTCGTGAAAAAATTGGGAAGAAAAAAATAAGGACTGAATTGAGGGAGAACCTTGTTTTATGCAAATGGTTAGCTTTAATGAATAAATTTTTTCTTTAAAGGACTCTTTTAAAAGTCAACTGTTCAATAAAAGGAATTACCCTTCTAAGATGGGTAATTTTCTCTATTGTATTTCACAGTTTGAGCCCAGAATATGAAACATTCCCCCAAATTACAAAGCAGAGGAAACAGAAGTTTCATAACTAACAAATGTAAAATCATACTTGCTCCCCAGGGTAGCATAAAAAAGTCTGTCGTTAGAGCAAGTGAAAATATGGTGGCCCTTTTTATCTTTAATGGAAAATATTGTGACATTTCTATGAAAAGGGAAGTTACTAAGCTAGACCTTTTTATCCTAATTCAATTTGAGCACTTACGCGTGTTTTCAAGTTAATTGGTATAATGCGTCATCAGCTCATATTTGAACTGAATGTCCTCTGAATTTTCTTGTATCTTAATTTATATATATTTAATACCTCCGCCTATATCTCATTGCAGCCGCTAACGCAGGGCAGCCCAACGCCCACCTCCCTCCCCAAAGCTCTGCGCTGCCTCCCGCCCCGCGGCTACTGTAAGTGGGAAGAGGTTTCCATCATCGCAACTCTACCCTGCCTCCTGTTTTCTTTTCCATTTAAGGTATGAGTCTCATTCCTTTGTTGTTAGTAAAAATGAGATCTTCTCTGAAGAACATTTGTATTTTTTATTTAAAACTTTCCCCTTAAATATATTTTATTTATTTTGCTATTGTAGTTGTTTCAATATTCCCCCTTTTGCCCCCCTCCAAGATTTTACTCATTCTTTTTAGAGAGAAGGGCAGGGAGGGAGGAAGAAAGGGAGAGAAGCATCCATGTATGTAGGGTTGCCTTTCACCTGCCTCCAGCTACACACCTGGATGGAGACCTGGCCTGCAACCTGGTTATGTGCCCTGGCTGGGAATCCAATCAGCGACCTTTGGGTTCGCAGGCTGTCACCTTATCTATCCACTGAGCCACACCAGCCAGGGCTGAAGAACATTTTTAGGAATGGCAAATGAAACTTCAAGGGAATAGAATATAATTTAGGCTCATCTATCTCTGAGACCAGAACCCTACGAATATCCCTGTGCCTAACTCCTCCTCGGCTGCAGTGTCATTGTATGCAGAGCCTGTCAGTGGTCTAGTCCTGGCTGTGACCCTATTGGTGCGCCCTTCCAGGGTGGCCCATGTGGCTGGTAGGTAGAATGTGAACACTTAGGTCTTTGTCTCAACAGATATTAGCTGAGTGAATGAGGTCAGGGAGCGAACACCTAACCTATCTGGCTCACTTTTGCACCGGGGAAGCATTCCTTTGAAGGGTCCTCTGTCTGCAGAAATGTGTTGTCCCTGGGATGACCCCTGGCTTCCCACTACATACCTTCCTGGGCAGCCTCGCTCACCAAGATGGTTTGACCTATCATCTATTTATTGGTAAATGCTAAGTTTAAAATTTATAGCCTCTGCCCTGGCTTGTAGCACAGTGGATAAGGTGTCGGCCTGCGAACCCAAAGGTCACTGGTTCGATTCCCCAGCCAGGGCACACAACCAGGTTGCAAGCTAGGTCTCCAGCCAGGTCTGTAGCTGGAGGCAGGTGAAAGGCAACCATACATTGATTCTTCTCTCCCTCTCTGCCTTTTTCCCTTTCCCTCTATCTGGAAATAATAAATAAAATCTTAAAAAAATTTTTATAGCCTCTTTCTCCATTTCCTTCTCTCTGCCTGCCCCTTCCCATCCACTTCTCTCCTCCACTCTTATGCTCTGTCATAATAGACTCTTTACAAGAAGGATTCAAGAGCTACCTCAATCATCCTTGGACTCCTGAACCACTGTGCAACATAACTTTCCCCGTTAAATGCATGTCAACAAGAGAATGGAGAAAAAACAAAGTACAAAACATAAACCTAAACAAAACAAGAAACAAGCAAACAAAAACCAGGTCCCTCTGAGGTCTTTCAAGGGGCTCATCTTTGGTGTCCTGTACATTCTGCAGTTTTGTCAGTTCTTCCATCCAACAAACAGCCTTTCAGATCATTACCTACCCCCTTCCTCCTTCCCACCTCGTTTCAGTCCTTATTATTTCACATTTACTACAATAAGACTGTTGGTCTCCCTGGATTTGTGTTTTTGTTTGTTTTCTCTATTTTGTTGCAGATTAGTTTTCCTAGAAGCCTGTGTCTGTCTTGGTGTGTCCTTCTTTCTTGGTCGCTAGTACAGAGTGGCTCTACTGCGTGTACAAACTCATATGCAGTCTCCCCCCAGGACTTGAGCCTGCCACCCAAAGGCCTACATCACCTGGCAACCCTGCTTCCCGCCTCTAAAACCCACCCCTAGGTCTGTGCAGCCTAATGCATGGCCACTAGTCATATGTGTGACGGAACCCTTGGGATTTGACCTGAAGTCTTGAGGAAGTGAATTTTTAATAAATGTATTTTTAAGTGGTTGGCATTTAAATGAAAAAATGAAGGAATTTTGTCAATGTGAATGTGAATATTAACAGAAAATGACTTGGGGCATTTGATTCAGTTACTGGAAGACATTTAGGTTATGTTTGCAATAACTTGGGTATGTGAATTCATTTTTTCATTTGTAAGTTTATAATGTCTAAATGCTGACCAAATATTTCTGATGAATTTAGCATCCAAATTAAGATGTGCTGTGTGAACTGCACATTAGCTTTCAGAGACTTACTGTGAGTAAAAGGGCATAAAATAGCTCATTAATAATTTTTATGTACTGAGTATGTATTAAAATAATAACATTTTGCATATATTGAGTTAGATGAAATGTATCTTTAAATGAATTTAATCTGTAGCCCTGGCTGGTGGCTCAGTGGATAGCCACTGGCCTGCAAACCCAAAGGTCGCTGGTTCAATTCCCAGTCAGGGCATGTAACCAGGTTGCAAGCCAGGTCTCCAGTCAGGTCCTTAGCTGGAGGCAGATGAAAGGCAACCATTGACGCTTCTCTTTCTTTCATCCTCCCTTCCTGCTCTTCTCTCTAGAAGTAATGAATAAAACCTTTAAAAAAAATTAATTTAATCTGTTGCTTCTGTATTTTAAATGGGGCTACTAGAAAAATTTAAGTTATAGGTATGGCACACATTATATTTCTATCAGACAATTGGGCTAATTTTCTATTTTCTCCTCCCTTCAACTTAGATTTTTCCAGGGAAGATTAAATTTGAATATTTCATATCAACCCCCCATCTTCCTAAATAACTCATACTTATTGAATGAATGGCTTAGAAAAATGTGATCCAAGCTACCACTCCTTGTCCCTCTAGTGTTTCTAATGTTGTTCTTCACATTTGGAACATCCTGGTTTTCTTTTCCAAAGTCTACATCAACTCAGGTGACCTGTCCTACCCCACCCCTGTGCCACCCTTGACCACTTGCCATGGGTTGATGTTTCCTGTCTCTCAATCCCCAGAGTACCCAGGCTTAGTTGCACACACTCAGACTTTATTGTTATACATTGTTCTTAACATGAATTTTGCTTTTCCTTCTAGAAAGTCAGTCAGTCACTTGAGTTAGGCATCAAGCTTTCTCCTTTCTTTGACACATTCATGAGATCGAAATTTCTATTGTTTTCTTTTTTTATTGAGCAACACAAAGGCTCAGTAAGGACCAGTTGATTAATAGCTCAGTGTAGGAAAATTTCGTATAGGTGAAGTGTACCCATAATGTAGTTGCCAAATATTAAACTTGGCAATTTTAATTAATTAAAGAAAATATATTTATATTTTGGAAGATGAGCTATAGTGGAAAAGGAATTTGCCATGGAGTCAGCAAACTAAGGCTTTGGTGCCAGTTGTGGGCAGTCTGGGCACTTAACCTTGGACAAGTGCTCTTCACCTTGGACAAGTGTTCTTCACCTTTCTGGGACTGACTTTCCGCATCTAGAAAACAGTTAGATTAGGTAATCTCTAAGGTATATTGCAAATCATGTATGTTATAAATGTGATGAAACGCTTTCTTAAATGCCTTACACACTACTACACATTTTTAAAAATAGAACATGCTGAGCAGAAGTGGGCATTTTTTTAAATGTCAGAGTCATTATTTGAGATGTCAATTATCAGGCACTGACAGGGTAACGCAGCTCAGGGGTTACTGTAATATGGGTGCTGCTCACTCTTCAGAGCGTGTGGTTTTTATTTTAATTACTGTCTGCCTCTGAATTTCCTCTTTCAATGTCAGACTGTCGGTGGTCACTTACTGCTGACACCAGCCCTGCCTCTAGTCATAGCTTCCTTGTCTTCATGTCCCCTGGTTTGGGACTTCTAACCTAAGGTGACGTGGGGAGGCAGGTACTGCTAAGCATGTTTGACTTCCACCTGAAATTGCTCATTCAGCCCCTCAGCAGCCTTTTGCTGGGTGCCTGTGCCTATACACAAGGCCCATCCTAATAACCTTGGGGGCTTCACAATTGAAAGAGTATGTGAACTTCCATGCAGGGCTTCGGCAGGCCCTTTACTTCTTAGTTTTCAGCTCCTTCTCTGACGGCTGAGTTTCCCAGACAGGCCATCTATAGATAATAGAGGGCTTCATCACAATGGCGGCCAAGCTGCACAGTGAGGGACTCTCACAGAAGTACGCCAAGGGGAAAGTCACACAGAACAGAAAGTCCAGAAGTAGGCTCCACGTATATGTAGGGCTTGGGCGTGAACAGTAGTTTCTCCAAACAGAAAAGGATGGGTTACTGGGTTGCAATAAGCTTGTGAGCCAGGTCACATTATTTTCCCCATTTTAGAGATAAGATTAAAATTTTTTTTTGCTCTATTCCTACTGGTACTCATTACTGGGGCATTTCATGTATAAAGTGACCTGAACCCTTTCTAAGGGTCAAGGGAAGCAAACAGACAAGTGGTTCTCAACCAGGAATAATTTTAGCCCCCAGGGTAGAATATCTGGAGATGTTTTTGGTGTTTCCCACTGCAGTGGGAGGGGCACTTCTGTCATCCAGTGGCTAGACACCAGGAATGTAGCTACATATCCTGCAACACCGGACAGTCCCCAAGAATGATCTGCCCCTAAATGTCAATGTGCCAAGATTGAGGAACCTTATCAATAGATAAAAGAAAGAAAGCCCTTCATCCTTCACTGGTAATGTGGGTTGGATTAAAATAAATAATTTATTTCCAGTCCATTTTTTCTCATTTTCACACCACACTGAAGCAAGAAACAAGTGGAGGGAGGTTGAAAATCCCTGGAAAACTTTTCATTTTATCTTTTTTTAAAAATTTTATTGTTGTTGTATTACATCCATCCCCTTTTTGCTCCCCTCTGTCCCCACCCATTCCCCCCAAAGTCAATCCCACCTGTTGTCCATGTCATTTTATCTTTCCTATGGGAATACAAGTACATAAAATCGAAAGATTTGCTACCTATATAGAGTAGACATTATTAGTTTGCCATCAAGATTGCTGATTCTCCTTTTTGGGGGGTGGGGGCACATGCCCCCTTGAAGTTAGGGGTAGCCATGTGACTGAAATGTGAGTTACAGTTGAAAGCCAGTTTGTGATTGTCTATGGTTTCTTCCTAGAACACAGCAGCTGTGCAAGTGTAGGTCGGTGTGGAGAAACCGTGTAGAACCTAAGCAATGTGGAAGCTGCACCAGTGCATAGAGATCAGCCATTCTGCTAATCTCCCAGATCTGCTAAAGACACGGTATGTGTAAGAAACCATCTTCTGTTATGCTACACCACTGAGAATTTTTGAGTTATTATTGCATTCTAACTTCTATTTACTGTAGCCAAGTTGATTAGCAAGGGCTTTGGAATTTTTGAACCCCCAAATTTCTGGGGTATTGCTTCTGCCTTGGGAATCAGGACATATTGATATTTACACACACTGCTTCTCAAAATCTGATGAGCGCTGAGGTCCTAGAGAGATGGCTGTCCCTATAAAACTCCAGTGAATGCAGTAAGCACCCAGTGTTTGAACATAGTATACTTGTTGGGGCTGAATGGGAAGGAACATACTTTACGCTTTGGAAATATAGCATGTCTGAAATGATTTCTGTTGGCATTAAAATAGGTCCTGATTATGACATCCCAAGCCTGATGACTTTTACCTGCTTATTATAGAAGTTCTATTATGTAAGAAATAATGTACATTTCATTTAGTGTTCTGAATTTCTAAATTAGAAATTGTGAACATCCTAAGACAATGGTAAGCAACCTTTCCCTCTTCTACGCACTTCACTTTCTCTTTCTCCCTAATATGAATAGATACCATGTCATTATTTCTCTGACCCTGTTGGAGCAATATACCATTTTTTGTAAGTTAAGGATCCAGAACTAAAGACTAATCTTTTAAAGCTGTCATCAGTACATTTGTAATATTACTTTATATCTACAGTCCAATGTGATTATTACCTATCCCCTTCCTTATGTATATCCATTGTAACTAGCATACTTATTGCATTTATTTACTTATTCAAAAGTACTTCTTTATAGCAATCCTATAACTTTATTGAGTAAGTTCCATCTGTAACCCAAGGATCAGCTGCCTGGAAGTCTCTAGTTCTTTCTGCCTTATGTGAGTTGCATTTCCTTTCCTTCTGAATGCAAGTAATTTACTCCGAGACACAATCTCTCGGGTGGTGGAAAATCTAACATGACGGCCAGGCTGGCCAGGCAGTTCTCTGCACCTGCTTTCTTGTGGTTCGTCCACACCATGGCCTGTTTCCTTGTCACCCTTGAACCCTGGTGGCTACTGTCTTCTCTCCATACCAGCTCTTTCCTCACGGCCCTTACTCCTTGCCTATCAAACTGTCTTCACCCGACTCCTTTGATACCCACACTTCCCTCTACTCCAGGCTGTATCACAGTTTGACTTTCCCAGTGTTTGACTAATCCCTGGGTCTGCTTTTTCATTTTAAAAGTTTCAGCCAGACATTTGGCCAAAGGCCTTGTATCCTGGGGAGACACTCCTGAGGAACATATGCTTTGAGATTAGTGTTTTCTTTAATCTGATCGCATTGTTAGGGCTGGGAATCTTTCATGTCTAGACCAAGGAGGAAGCAATATAAAGTATGAAGACCTTTGAGGAATGTCAGAAGCAGTAGACAGCTTTGTGGGAGGGAAGGGTAACATGTGAATGGGGAGTTCCTGGGTTATAGTTGATGGGGTCAGGATGTAATGGAGGCTCTCGGAAAGTATCATGGAGGCAGAAGAAGCTACTGAAAGATGCAGGGGAGCAGAATGTTATGATAAAACTACTTTCTAGGAAGAACACTCTAGCTTTGGTCAGAGGGCCACAATTCTAAGACTTTTGTGGCAAAAGGAAATTTAACTTCCTGGACTGAGGCAGGGGAGCGACCATCAAGTGGAACGGATTTGAGAGCTTTTGGGTAGGTGGGACTGAAGAGGCTTGGCAGCTGCATGGGCGTAAGAGTCAGCGAGAGGGTAGGCCTGGCTTGAGAAGGTTGGGGGTGGTGGCACAGTGTCTGAGGGACGGGAGAGGAAGGAGGAGCACTTTGGGGTGAGGATGGACTCAGGTACGCCCATGGTTGGTTAGTCTGACGGTTGCGTGACGCCCGGGGTAGACAGCTGTGGACACACTGGCGCTGGCACCCGCTGATTTGCTGATTTCGCAGGCTTTGACATGTGCCCGAGGGTCCTGACATCCTCAAGTACAAATGTAAATCAGGAGGTGAAAAGCTGGTGCTTAAGAGTGAATCACAGAGCCTGTAAGTGAGATTCATCCATCTGCCTTTGGGAGGATTGGGCGAATTTTGCCAGGGGCTGAGAGACAAAGGGAGAAGCAGTGGTTAGTAGGGTGAGAGGAAGGGACAGTAATCACAATTGCAGCACTGAAGTCTGAGCGGACAGAGGGACATATCAAAGCTACTGAAATGCCAGGACCCGGCCTTGGGAAGAAGCAGCCTGGAGCTGTAGGTGGGGGAAACGGAGGTGTTCATTTTGCCAAACGGCAGCCAGCTCTGTTCAGTGCAGAGACCCCAGCACCGTGAGTTTGCTCCGCTTTCTGCAGGCAGCCTGTCTGTGCGGAGGCAGGGAGCCCTTCAGCAGCCCACAGGGCAATTCGGCGAGTCACGAACCCGGGAGAGAGGATGAACGGTAACCACATCTGCAGAATTATCCTCATCTTTACATGCCATGGATGAAAAACAAGCCTGGTATTTGAAGCCAGAAATGTGCTAAATTTTCAATTCGGACACTTTAACTTCTTCTTGCTTAGCTTTACTAATGTCTCCGTGATGCTCCCTTCCCTTCCCAAAAAACTTGGCAGGAGTTTCTTCTTCCTAACACTTCTCTGCCTCCATGCACTGCCCCTGCCCCACATACACACCCAGAGCATTACTAGGTAATTTAACTCAGGCACTTCAAAATGTAATTTCTTTATTGGTAAAGAAACACCAATTGATGATCATTTTATTATTATTATTATTACTTTATTTATTTGTAGAGAGAGGGGAAAGGAGGAAGAAAGAGAGGGAGAGAAGCATCCATGTGTGGTTGCCTCCCACACACCCCCAACTGGGGACCTGGCCCACAACCCAGGCACGTGCCCTGACTGGGAATTGAACCGGTGATCCTTTTGGTTAGGAAGCTGGCACTCAATCCACTGAGCCACACCATCTAGGGGGAGATCATGAAAAATATTGAATGGTGAAAAAAATTCCTGCAGTCTTTAAGACAATAGGTTAAACTGGAGTCTTATTCTACAATAACATTTGCTGGCACCATGTTTATTGCTAAAATCCAAGTAGCACTATGTGCTTTGCATCAGTACCATACATACCTGTGGCTGATCTGCACATTGTGTCCCTAGGAATGACAGTCCCTCCCTTCAGGAGAGCACCAACCGGAATCATTTATAACCGAACCCCCTTGATGTATGCAAAACAGTAAGTAGATTTCTTGGAGTCAGAGACAAATTCATGAGATCAGCGCTGTGGAATGGGCCAAGGGATTCTTTTCCACCAGTACAAAGACTTTGGCTCTCAAAATGAAGCTTGGTTGTCATAGGCTGGAATGAAGAGAATTCATTCCAGTCTCAGCAGCACCTAGATCTGAAGATACCAGCACAGGGTACCAGCATAGGGGCCCTAATTTTTGCAGCATTTCTTGTATTCAGCTCATATCGAATCTTTTCTGTTTCTGAAATACATTTCCAAGGACTATGGTAGAAACCACTGCCTGGTGACTTGAAAGGAAAGGGTTGACTGACTGAAGGTCTGTGTATTTCTTGGGTTGTTCGGTTGTACTTCGATTTAGAAAACAGAAGAAAGAGATGACCACATGCAGTTACCTGACATCTTTATTCACCAGGATGTCCTACTGGCATAGTCATTCAACTTGGCCCCCAGTGAACTTCTCTCTCCCCAGGGGGCTGTTTCTTCTTCCACATTCCTGTCCTGATGGGTGGCACCACCATCTACCCAGACACCCAATTGAGAAGGACGGTGTTATCGAAGAGCTCTCCTGATTCTTCACCAATCTCCAAATTCCCTGGATTCTTCCTCTTCAGTCTCTTATTTTAATTCTCTCCTCTGCTTTCCCACCACTTTAATTAAGGGCCCCATGTCTTTCCTGGCCTATCATAATAGTGTTCTGTTGATCCTTCCAGTTTCCAAGCGGCCTACTGCTCTTGGTCTCAGCAACTGGCCTGGCTTCCTTACAAAATATCCCCTTTACATTGCAAATCTGATAGTCTCATTTCAGCTTAAGATTCTTCAGTGGTTTCTTATGACTACAGGATGATATCTGGACTCTTTAGTTTAACCTTCAAGGCTTTCTGCCCATGACCTGGTCTCTCCCTTCCCTTTTCACCCCCTGGTTTGCCACTCTGCTATGTGATCCAGTATTTCAGCGGCATCACATGATGCCATGCCAGCCTATAACATACTAAATTCCAGGGACTTGCCATTTGTCTCATGTACCCTGCACATTCTGTTCCTTCTGCTGGGAGTGCCCTTTCTTCTCCCTGCTGGCTGGGAAACTCCAGATTATCTTTAAGAACATTTGGTCCTAACAACTGTGATCTTAGTGATTTGGAAGCCTATGACTCCACCACTTGAAAATGCGTCCAGCAGCCACGCCGGGATGAGTGTAATCAGTGCGGCGCCTCTGCTTTGGTCATTGCCACTGCTGTGACTGTTCACTGTGCACGTCGGGCTGACTGGCAGTTAGTGGCTGCGTGTGTAAACAACACTCACGCAGGATTTCAATCCCTACTAATGTGGAGTGATGTTTGTTAAGAAAACACTGCTGTTTATATTCAATCCATTGGATTTCTCTTGCAAAAATATTGTTTGGTATTTTCGCAGTCATGTGAGAGGGGGAAAGAGGAAATTAGAGATCAAGGCAGATGCAAGCATGTCAAAATGACAAGGACTATAACTTTCAAATATGTCTTAAACCCAGTTTAAATGAAATTCTTTGCTTATTTAATTTAATCTTAATTGTTTGTTAAAGTGTTTATATCTTGTTCTCCAAGCAGATATAGAATGTATATAGGTTCAGAGATTTCAG
Source organism: Noctilio leporinus (assembly GCA_004026585.1). Classification (NCBI taxonomy): domain Eukaryota; kingdom Metazoa; phylum Chordata; class Mammalia; order Chiroptera; family Noctilionidae; genus Noctilio; species Noctilio leporinus. Next base: position 447,391 of record PVIW01000340.1, on the reverse strand, counting down.
CTAGTCATTACCTGTTTTTGATACTTCCTGTATTTGTTTCCTAGAGCTGTTGTAACCAAGTAGCACAAAACAGGGCGGCTTAAAACAATAGAGGTTGGGGGGAATGGGTGGGTGGGGAGGGGGACAGAGGGGCACAGAGGGGAGCAAAAAGGGGATGGATGTAATACAACAATAATAAAAAACAAAAACAAACAAAAACAATAGAGGGTTATTCTCTCCCAGCCCTGGAGGCTAGAAGTCTGAAATCCAGGTGCAGGTAGGGCCAAGCTTTCTAGAAGATTCCTAGGGGAGGATCTTTTCTTGCTAACTTCTGGCAGTTGGCTGGCAAACCTTGGCTTTCATTAGCTTATAGAGGCATTGCTCCACTCTGCCTCTGTCTTCACATAGCATTTCCCCTATGTATTTCTTATAACATGGTGTTTTCTCTCTGTGCCTTTAAGTCCAGGCTGATAGTGTGTTAGTTGGTATAAAATTTCAGTCAAGGCTGATAGTGTTTTTGCTGGTATAAAATCCGCTAAAAATTTGTCCGTCTCCTGGTGAAATTCGTGAGTTTAAGCCATTCAGCATGAGTGTTCTCCACAGATCCTTTCTGGATAACCCAGCTCTGTTTCTGGCTTAAGCTGAGAGGGTTGATTGGATCCATAAATCATATCTAAATAGGCTGAGAATTTTCCAAATCAGGTGCTGGTTTCTGTTTGTTAACAATTCTTTCTCAATTTATCCCTTTCCTTCAACATTTTATCATAAGCAACAAGAAGAAACCAGGCAATACCTGCCACATTTTCTTTGGGAATCTCCTCAAATATCCAATTTCATCGCTTGCAAGTTTTACTTTGCATGAAGGTCTAGGACAGGATTCAACCACATTATAACAAAGGTTACATTTTCTCCAGTGTCTGTAACATTTTCCGCATTTCCATCTGAGACCTTCCCAGAAGCACCTTTACTGTTTGTACCTCTACTTGCATCCAGTTCACGATGGTACCTGGTATTCTCTGAGATAATAGAAGCGCTCTCTACTGTGTCCCTCACGGCCATTGGGGCTTTTACCAGAATCACCTCCAGCGCCCGTATTGCTCCCAACCATCTAGCTCTGCAAGGCCATATAGGCTTTTTCTGTCAAGCTCCTCAAAATCCCCCACCCCCAACCCACTGCCGCACTTTCAGGTATTGTGACAGCAGCATCCCACTTCCAAGTACTAGTATCTCCATCAGTCGGGGATTGTCCGGAGAAGCAGGCCTAGTGTGATATATACAGGCGTATTTATCCGCATCTGTATCCGTATCTATATTCACATCCATATCCATACATGTGAAGAGACTAAGTTTGAGGACTCAGCTCATGTGTTTATAAGTGCTGGCAGGTCCAACACTGGGAGGGCAGTCTGGTACTGTAGACACTCAGGCCTGAGTGTGAGTCAGTCTTAAAGCAGAGTTTCTTCGTATTTGAGAAGCATTACACTTTGTTCTGAAGCATTATGGGTTAGTCTCATTTACTTAAATTCGTTTTTGATGAAATAACTGGTTACTATAGGCTACCCAAGTTCATAAATAAAACTAACCATCATACTTCCTAAGTCAGACTGTAAAGGGGTGCAGAGCATCCCCTGAAATATTTGAAATGTTCCCCACATTCCTTGGTTGGGGGAAGGGGGTGTGGAAGATCCTTTGCATCATAATGGCAAGTTAATAGCTGTGCCTTTCCTGGCAGCCCTGGGTAGAAAGGGTATGTGACTTTAAGAGCATAGAGTGGCTCATGACACAGCCGGGGAGGTTATGGAACTCTTGCTCTCATTAAAGGTGGCAGCCAAAAGAAGGTAAGAGATATGGGGAACTGGCAAAGTCGCACATCAGAGGGGAGGCTGGACATAGGCCACGCAGGGAGTTCCAGGCCGAGCAGTTAAATAAGGGTGGGCTGAAAGGAACATGGTGTAGGAAGGAGCCATGTGGTCTGAAAGGATGGAGGCAGGAGTCAGCTATGAGCTCTGGAGTAAGACGACAGCGGCAGAGCTGATGGAGCTGTGCGGGGACCTGCCTAACGAAGCACGGGCTCATGGGGGACGCTCATGGGGGACATCGGAGCTGCACTGGGGCCGGGAGAGGAGCTGCAGGTTTCCGGTTCTCTGAAGGACGGATGGAGAAGCCATCCTGTTGGGACGTTGGCCACCATCGACTCCGCCAGGATCCAGTGTGACATGGCCGTGTTTCCCTGAACCCTGACTTGGGGGCTGAGGACAGCACCCCCAGACCAGACCTGCAGGGGAGCCGCTGTGAGGGGATGGCGACTCTCTAACCCCCTAGGGCTCATTCCAGAGGGCAGGGACACCTGGTTGTGTGGCAGCTTAAGGTCAGACACGGAATGGGGAGCTTCCAGCCTGGTTCTGGCTGACAGCCTTGGGGAGCAAGGGAGGTGCTGGGTCCTGTGGGAGAGAAAGCTCTGAGCAGGAGTGTTCCTAGCAGTCTCCAGGTTGGAACCCTGTAAATAGAAACCGGTTTCCTTCAACAACTAAGAAGGAATACATCTACCTCAAAACTAGAGACAATCAGAAATTCCAGAAAATTGAGCTGTATGGAAGTCCAACAAACAAAGATGTAAAGAAGAAATACTCATCTAGACAGGTAGGAGGTGAGAGCTGGGACAGAGAGGGCGTGCTTTGGTGGCGCAGCAGCTGGGGCCAGCCGGTGGAAAGCACAGTCACACATTAAAAAAATGTAGGGACACCGGGGGAGTGCTCCGGGCGCCAGACCAGACTGCACAGCTCGTGGTTCCAGTGACACTAATTGTTCGGTCGTGTGTCAAGGTGCCATGTGGCTGAGCCTCTGTTCGCTTGGTTACAAGACTTGGTCACATTCTGTCATAAATTGTCAATGAATACCTTTATAAGCAATGAATTCTTTATAAGCTCAAAGTATTGCTTACTTATGCTTTTATTTATAGATTTTAAGCTTCGTACTTAATCAGAAGTCTCTTGTATATTAGGTCCTTGAATAATGTAATTTTGTTAAAATGTTAATGAGATGCTTCTTCTTGGTATTTCCTTCTTGGTATTTTCTACTGACAATTTGCACTTCTTCTTGGTATTTTCCAGTTTCATCTATACATCCAATCAAACCTGCCACCAGGGAGCTCGTACCTGAACCATATAACATTGACCTGGCCCTTCCCTCTGTGCTCTTTGAATTGCAGTCATTGCCAGTTCCAGTAATTCTATTATCTCATATTTGGGTGTAAACATCTTTGCGTTTGGGACAGGGTGTAGGCCCTACGAAAGACATCATTTTGTTCTAAATTTCTCTGTTTGTTTGAACCTTCCCTCTTGCTTTTCAGAGGGACATTCCACAAGAAAAATAATGGAAGACACTAGACATAAATTCCCTCAGTTTTCTTGTAATCAGGCTACTTTTATACACAATCTTTTCTTTCCCCTGGCTATTATTTTTGAAGAGTGATCTTTTCCCCCATAGGCTAGTATTTCTACCTGTGCGCCGCACCACATTATCTTCTGGCCCTAAGGGCTGGTCTGCATCTTCTCTGCTCCCTTTCTGCTGGCTTCTTCCCACGGAAACTACTCACGACTGAAGGCACTGAAAGACTGGACTCTTTCCCCAGCTGAAGGCAATGGCAGTATCTTATTAACGATTCATTGAATATATGAGTGAATGCATTAATTTTGAAAGTACTAAAACATTTAATGGACAATAGTGTTTTTCAGTGTCTCCCCAAATTTTTGTGTTTCATTTTGTTGAAAAAGGAAACTTAGGTGAAAGTGTGAGCCCCTTCTCCAAAGGTATAGTAAAAGAAGCTGCAAATGCATCACATGGAACATAGAGATGTACCTGGCTGGTAGTCAAACTGTTAATCCGGCAACCCAAATCACTTGACAGCATTCAAAGCATCATACTAAAATTGAGAGGCTGGAGATCCAAGGACCTTTTCTATTGTTGCTGTGTAAGTGCTCTTGAATTTTCTTTATTTTGTGAAGTCAGAAAGGTTCTCAAAGAGTCTAATGAAATTTTCCCTAGGAAGAGAATCACTGTAGCCAGATATTATTGATATTATTAGGTGTGAAATCACTATAGTAGGGTAGCTACTGTTCCGCTCAATTACACCTTTTATTACGCTCTCCTTTGGGAAAGTAGACTACAAACCAACTATTTACATTGTGTTTTTCTCTCATACCCATTACGGTGCCTTCTTTTCTCCTCTCTCTGCAGTCTTTTCCTGGAAGAGTCCACCCACTGCCGTGACTTAGAGAGGGTCAGCACAATACAGAGGAAAGAACATGGATTTCCTATCTAGTGAGAGTTAGTTGAATCCTGGTTCTGCCACCTGTTAGCTATGTGCCTTTTGGAAAGCTATTTGGTCTTTTATTTATTTATTTATTTATTTATTTATTTATTGTTGTTGTATTACATCCATCCCTTTTTTGCTCCCCTCTGTCCCCCTCCCCACCTATTTGGTCTTTTAGAATCTCAGTGTCCTCATCAGTAAAAAATAATGTACAGCTCAGAGTTTTCACGGACATTAAGTAAGATAATTTTTAAAACATTTATTTATGATGGCAGTTTTACTGTCTTCCATAGTCACAAATGACGCCTCTTTAGATCCAAATTGATGAGTCCGGTGTCATATCTCAGAGGCATCTCTTAAAGGAATCTTCAGCACAGTGACTTAGCTCATTACCTTTTTTCATCCTTTAGCTCCTGGCGTTCTTTAGTTTAATTAACAGCAACAGCAGGCTGTTTCCCAACGTAAGCACTTGTGCATCATCTTTTATCTTTCATTTTCCTCTTCCTCAGCCTTCATCCCCAGAGTCTGCCAGTCAACAACTGTTGATTATGCCTCCAAAACACTTGAAAAATGTAACCTGTCCTCTTTCTTCCCACGTCTACTACCACATTCTGACTCTTCAGCCTTGGTCATTGCCTGGCTCTGTGTAAACTGAAGCATATAGACTTGATGTCAAATACTATAATAAGAGACGAAGAAGGTCATTATATAATAAGGAGCCAATTCATCAGGAGGATATAACAGTTATAAATATGTATCCACCCGATATTGGAGCATCAAAACATGTTAAGCAAATACTAACAGATCTAAAGGGAGTAATAGTAGGGGACGTACATACCTCTCTTACATACCTTTCAAAACAACCTAAATGCCATCGATAGATGAATGAATGGAAAAATATATGTCTACAATGGAATATTCAGTCAAAAGAAGGAAATCCTGCCATTTTTTTGAAACACCGTGGGTAAACTTAGGGCCTTATGCTAAGTGAAATCATAGAAATATATAATCATACAGTATTTATTATTTATGATATATATAATCTACAGTATATATTTTATATATATATAATATCAGACTTAATGGAAACAGAGTGGAATGGTGGTTGTCAGGCACTGAGGCGTGGAGAAAATTGGGAGATGTTGGTCAGAGCTCAAACTTTCAGTTATAAGATGAGTAAGTTTGGAGATTTAACATACTGCATGGTGATGGCAGTTAACAATACTATGTTGCATACTTGGAAGTTGCTATGAGAGTAGAGCTTTAATGTTCTCACTATAACAGCAATGACAACAAAATGGTGATTATGTGAGGTGAACAATGTGTTAATTAAAAGGGGATGGACGTAATACAACAACAATAAAATTAAAAAAAAGAAAAAAAAGAATGTGTTAAGTAACCTTACTGTGGTAAATATTTTGTAATACACATGGACATCAAATCATCACATTGTATACCTTAAACTTACACAATATCATATATCAATTATATCTCAATATAGCTGAAAAAAAGAAATAATGAGAATGCAGGTTAGAAAAAGCCTGCACTTAAATTCCTCATCCAACAACTTAAAACCTAAATGGCACATTTACTTTTCTAATTTGCAGTATTAAAAATGGAAAGATTATTCATCACAAAATCTTTACGATTTTGTGTAAAAACACAACTTATTTTCTGTGTTTTTAACTCAACAAATTACAACTCCTGCTATAATGGGGCCATATATTGAAATATTTTTACATGATGCATTGATATTGAAACCCAGCCTCTGTTCCTCATCTTCTGTTAGACAACATGGATGTGTATGTGTATATATGTGTGTGTGTGTGTGTCTGTCTGTCTGTCTCTCTCAAACACACACACATTTGTCCCAGAAATTTGCTTAGCTTCAGGGAGGAACAGCTCAGCCAGGTGGGGTGGGAGAATCAGGTTCTAATCAAAGTGACTGGCTTCCATGGAGAGCCTGGCTTTTTCTTCACATCAAACGTAGTCAGTGTCTTGAAAAAGTCCTTTTGCTAATTTGTGCGCATACTTCTTTTGAGATTGATGCTTTTGAAAGGAAGATACAAAATGACAGTGTCTGAGAGCAGTGCTTTTAGCAAGATATTCCTGACCCAGTTAAAGAATCTCATTTTAGGGAAAGAGCCCTGTTCCCATTTACCTTGGCAGTTCTATGACATATTTATTGAGTTTATAATCATTTTAAACCTTTTCCAATATAAAATACTATGCATATAACTGTAAGATTCTTAGGTATTGCACAGTTGTCATCCTTTTTTTTTTCTTTTGTTATTCTTATCCTCGATGGAATGGAGGCTTCTCTGGAAATCAGGCAGTTAAAACGTCCTTTTCAAATGTATTAACAAGTGTCATTGGTACATATAAAAGAGGACATGGAGCCTCAATGACTGCTTGAGGAATGAAAGGCATATTAACGGTTGAGAAGGTAACAGGAGGCTTTATTTACTTCAGTTGTAATGAACACATCGAACATGCTTTTTGACAGTCTAGGTTACAGTTTTAGCCATTGCAGATGATAGCGTTCTTGCCCTTTCTTTTGGGGGTGCTGAGAAATAACAGGTTGATCTCTCAGCCCCATGGCCACCTTCTGTGGACGCTGTAGAAGACAGCTTCAGTGCCCGTGTCACCTTGCCTGCATGCATCCAGTTTCAGCCATAGTCGTGTGTCACAGCTTCGTGCCATGCTCCCATTCATCATAACTGTGTCAGTTTGCTAAGGCTGTGGTCACAGACTTCCGGAAACTGAGTGGCTTATACAACAGAAATTTATGTTTCCAGGGCTCTGGAGGCAGGCCAGGCCCCTTTGGAAAGCCACCTGGCAAGGGTCACGTCCCTTCCGTGTGCGTAGCCCCAGTGATTAACTGGCTGCTGCAGGAGTGGAAAGGCCTCGCTGCTTGGCCTCAAGGCAGGACCACTGAAGGGTCTTCTAGCTTCTGAGCTCTCCACCGGGCTCAGTTGGGGCCGTTGCTGTGACAGCATTGCAGTTAATGTCCTCTCTGCCCAATCCTGCTTTTCTCATGTCTTTAAAGAGCATTCTGGCACCGAAGAGTTGGTGCTAGTAGTGATCTGAGGAAGCTTACCTTGCAATGGGGTTAGGGAGGTGGATTGCCCAGCAGTCGCTGCCATTGGGACCGTATCACAGTGGGCAGGTGACGCACAGACGATGTCTGGCGTACCGAAGCCCTGGCGTTATGAAAACTCGCTAACATGGCAGCCAGCTAGGAGATAAACCAGGGCCCTGCCACACATGACTCTGGCAGAGAGGTGCTGGCCCTCCAAAGGAGAAAGGGAGCTCCGTCCCAAAGTTGCTGCAGGATCTAGCCAACATACGGTGGTAGGGTCCAAAAGCCAATGCTGGTACTGGATCTTGAGGGTGCTGGATCAGGGGCGAGGGAGCAGAAGGTTTCATTGAAGAGTGTACTGGTTGGGAGCGCTGTCCTGTGACGCAGGATTGGACACTCTGGCAAGGATGCACGGTGACCGTGCTGACACCTGGTTACGATGGGTCTTGGCAATTTGGGCAACACAATGGCCTGTACCAGGTAAACCGGACAGAATTACCATAGCAGATGGTGGAAGAAGGGTCCAAAAGGCCCCGAGACATGGTCCTTCTAGCCTGGAGGTACTGTGGAAGAGGGGAAAACCCAACAAGCTGATTATACCCCTAATCCTTGGAATAATGTCAGTATGGTACCTTCCGTGGCAGAGGGGACTTTGCAGATGTGATTAAGGGTTTTGACATGGGGTGATTACCCTGCCTCAAATGTGGCCCCAATTTAACCACAGCGATCTTACTAAGGGAAAGAAGGATGCAGGGAAGTTAAAATGATGACAGAAGCAGAGGTTCAAGTCATCCAATCTCCAGCTTTGAAGATGGAGAGGCAGAACGTGAGCTGAGGAACGGGTCAGCCTCTGGGACTGGACAAGGCAAGGAAATGAATTCTCGCCTAGAGCCTTTAGGAAGGAATCAGCCTTTGCCGACACCTGATATTAGCCCAGTGAGACCAATTTCAGCCTTCTGATCTCCAGAATTATGAGAATATATGTGTGTTGTTTTAAAAGGCCACTGAGTTTCCGATCATTTGTTGTAGCAGCAGGAAGCTATGCTAATACAGGCATGTATTGCTAACAGAGCACGTCTGCATCCGTTAGTATTTGGGCAGTTGTAGCTATTGCCTTCATGGCAACCGGGGAGACTATCTGACCACTTGAGAGTATCTTCTCTGTTATTTATGCCCCAGCATTTCCATACTGAAATAGGTCTTGTTTTATTGTCAATGAAATTATTTTTTGTCCTTCCTTTATATTTCTTCCCTTTGGGTTCAGAATCCTGAAGATTTGTTCCCACAAATACGTCCCTGATTTTTGCTCTTATATTTTGACAAATTCCTAAAGGTCTTCCATTATAAAAGCCTCTCTTCCTGAGTTTGAGTCCACCCTCCACTCCCATCCCCAGGCATGCTAGAATCTGATTATGGTTATTGACTGAGAGACACTGATTGGTGGGGTACAAGACATTAACTTTATTCTGCAAGGGCCCCCCTCCCCTCAGGCTAGGAAGTTGAGCATCTTTTCATAAGTCTGTGGGCCACCTGTATGTCCTCGTGGGAGACAGGTCTATTCAGATTATCTGCCCATTTTCATTTGGCCTGTTTATTTTAATTTTTTGTTGTTAAATTATATGAATTCTTCATAAATTTTGGGCATTAACCCCTTATTGGATGCAGCATTTGAGAGGTTTTGTGATGAGCCTACTGAGAGTGAGTCCTCTTTCCTAAAGGGCGCTGCCACATCATTGAGTGTCCTTCTGCCCAGCTCCGTTTTGACAGTGCTATCACCCCTCATCACCTTCCCAGAATTGTGTTGTTGGGACTTCCCCTTCATTGTAGGAACAGTCTCCTCTACACTGCTGGGGACCTCATCCAAAAACCTGCGGCATCACGCACAAGCAGGAACTGCTCAGGAACATTCTGTGTTGGTCTACTTCACCCTACAGTTGCAATGTTTTATTTCATGGGTGCGCTTTCCGATTTGTGACCAACATTTCTTTCTTGGTATGTAGTCAACTGATTAAGATGACCAGGATGATGGTTTGTTCCCATGGGTTTTTAATTTTGCAGTCTAGGAGTGACCTAGCTTTTAGAATATGAATCCCCTCATAGTTCTCCCTTAGGCTTTCACAGAAATAGAATATCACAGAAACAAAGGTTGTCACCATCGTCACAAACACTGCTGAGTCCCCATGCCACATTCCCTCCACCCCCCTGTGGCGGTACGTGTCACTCTGGTGGAAAGTTCCTAGGCTGGCCAGCAGCCTCCCACCCCGAGTGCTTGTTCCCCCTTTTACTTTTCCTCTTCAGAGCTGCTGCCAAGGTGGGGGGAGCTCTGTTGACACACAGGTAGAGCAAGTTGAAGCCAATTGACTCTAGTCAGTAGATGATAGCCCTCACTTTCCATGCTTCAGAGGAGCATTTCTGAAGCATATTCTACCAGTTTCGCAGAGGGTCCCCAGAAGAATACAGCTGATGCTTCTTCACTCCTGCCTCTTGTGGTCGCCTCCCAAGTAAGCTGCCTACATCCTCAAACCCTGGGACACCAGGTTCTTGGACCAAATCCACTCCACTACCTGTGTTTTATGTGGCCTGCTTGTGAGCTAAGAATGGTTTTCACATTTTACAATGATTGAAAATATCAAAAGAATATTTTGTGACATGGGAATTCTATGAAAATAACATTCCAGTGTCTATAAAGTTTTATTGGAACATAGCTATACCCATTATTTTATATATTATCTATTACTGCTTTTGGACTACAATGCAGGTTTGAGTAATTGTGACAGAAACAATCTGACCTACTAAACCTAAAATAATTACTATCTGACTATAGCAAAAGCTTGCTTATCTATGATGTAGGCAATAAGTATTACATTAAAATTCAATGTTAACATCACATATAGACTAAACTCTAACCTTCTGTGTTACATCAAAACCATTTCTTTCAGAATAGTTTGTACTTCAACAGTTTAGGAGAATTTCTACTTGATTATTATTAATAACTTACTTTTTAGACCTCATACTAGGATTTACTATTGTAAATAGTAAACTTCCTTCTGGTTATATATACAGAATGGAGAGTTTGAAACCCAGAAAAGAATTTCAATAGTTAACTTTAATAGTCACTTCTTAAATAATCTATTTAGCCCTTGGCACATAGTAGGCAGGTAGGGAATATTTAATAATAAATAAAAACCCGACCATACTTTTCTAATACCAAGTAGTGCTCCTGGTTTAAGTTAGAAAATTAGCTTGTTACAGAGACAAGTGTTTCATTTTACAGAATAAGTGGTCCCAGGCCATAGGGAAACAAGCCTGTTCTTTACGGTTGGCTGTAATCATGGCTCAGAGTCATTTGATCTATTCATGTATTTCTAGAGCACGAAGCCCCTTTGCAAACAGAAAATGATCAACACCTAAGAATTTTTCATTTTCCTTTATTACATTTTACGATACCTGCAAGTTCATTACTTAGTAATGCACTTGGAAAATGTGCAATAAATTACGTTTAGTATCAACTAAGGTTTATTAATGTATCTGATTCTATTCCTTTGGAGTGCTCTTCCTTACTGAGAAAAATCATTAATAGCTTGCCATTGCTCACAGGGTACATCCAAATTTGTTAGTTATACTCATCCTGGGTGCAGTCCCTCTCTGACGTTATCCCCTACTATTTCCCAGTTAAATGTCCTTTTACTCTGAGAGGCATGCCCCGCGTCTCTAGCCTTCTCATGCACTGGGTTCTCCAGGAGCAGACTGAGAGGCACGGGTTTGTGTGCAAGTGATCTCCTGGGGAGGTGCCCTCAGGAGAAAATGGGGAGGGAGCAGGGAGGAGGGAGGGAAGGCAGGGAAGGGTGTGATTGCAGGGCAGCTCTGGAGCTCTGGTTGCTTTTCTGCCCATGTCTTGCCTTGAAGAACAGGACCAGGGCTTCTGTGCTGTCACAGTCCCGAGTCGTTGACTCAGGGCTGCGCAGGGGCTGGGGAATCCTAGGCTTTGCGGGCTTTCTTTGCACGTAGTTAAAGTGACTCTAGACATCTAAGGCCTCTGAGGCCTCTTCCGAACACAGTCCCAGGTACAAGCCGTTACAGGCAGAAGTTCACCGAAGCTGGGGTACAGGCACAGAGGGGTAAGAGGGGTCCTGTTTAAGAACCACTCAGTTCCCCTCAGTGACCCAGTGGAAGCTCAAGCTGAGACTTCATGGTGCTCTGCAGACTAATTCCCACAACTTGCTCGTGGGCAGGTTGGACTCTGCTTGCCCCTGAGTTGGTCTGGAATAGACAGCTTTCTTTACTTGATGCGTCCGATCAGCGCCAGGATTCCCGTGCCCTCAGCACACCATCTCCTGATTCAGCCTCGTGCCGAGGTTCCCCTGTTCCACACTGACCAGCCAAGCACGGATTGTGTTTAAAGGTAAAGTGGAGGAAGGATTGGCAGTAGGAGAACCTGCACGTATAGAAAGGAGAGTTACAGTGTTAAATAACAGTTTGCAGTTTATAAAGGATTTTTAAATTTACTTAATAAACATAACAACCCTGGGAGTTGGGCATTGTTTTTCCTGTAAGGCTTCAATTTCTTTGAAAATATAGTCAGGAAAATGCTGTGTGTCCTCAGAGGAATGGATGCTCACTCTTCCTAATAAAAAATAAATATATATAACCTCATTTTTTCATTCATACCCTGGTTTCTAGGGACCTGAAGTTGTAATATAATGAATATTTATAGCTGTTATACCAACCTTTATGGTTAGTGTGCTTTCCCCCTTTTTTGGTTCTGATTTTCTATTTCTTTTTTATCAGCCTCAGTGATTACTGCATTATGCTTTCATAATCTGCTTCAGATGTTTTGAAAATGCACACATGAGAAAATAAATGAAGAGAAAAGAGAGGAAGGGGAGCTAGGAAGTAAAGGGAAGGATCCCCCATATTGAAAGAAAAATGAAAATTCATAATAATGATAGTAAAATTAAAAGGTTGGGTAAGAGAAATAGAGAGATCAGAGTGGAAATAGAAGAGGGTCCCAAAACAAAAGTTCTACAAAAAAGAGACATAGTCAGGGCTTTAGGAATCTGATCCACAGCTACTGGGTTGGCCAAAATGTTTGTTTAGGCTATTTTTTTCCTGTAAAATAAAAGACACATTTTTCATTTTCACCAATAACTTTATTGATTTGGATATTTTGAGTATGTCAGCTGTCTCCCGTGTGGTATAACATTGATTGTTCTCAATTAATGTCTCAATTTGATTGCTATCAACATTAACTTGTCTACCCAGCCGTGGGGCATCGCTGTCCAGCGAGAAATCTCTAGCATGACACTTCATAAGCCACTTTTGACACATTTGCTGCACAAATCTTGTGTGTGTGTGTGTGTGTGTGTGTGAAGCACAATATGCTGAAAATGTTGCTTGTTTTCTTCCATCTTCAATATTAAAATAGCTACACAAAAATTCACCAATTTTGGTAAGTTTTTAAAAATGCATGCTGATATGACAGATGCCACAATACAGTCTAGCAAAATGGTTTCAAATGACGTTAACAGCAACTAAATACTACCAGAGCTATCTTATGGAAAAAATTAAACAAACTTTTTGGCCTACCCAATACCCATTAAAGGATAATAAAGAAAATATGTGTTGGAACATCTGTATTTTTCCTGTGTTAAATACTTCCCATGAATCACAGGAAATTATTGGAGATTCATATGAAAAACTGTAGGAAATTATTGGACTGTTATTAGATTATTAAACATAATTTAAATCATTATGGAATTTGTTCATGTACCATAATTTAAGCATTATGGTATTGTTTGGACATTTAGGTTGGAGGCATCTGTTCTTTTGTCAGATCTTTATTTGCTCTCCTTTGTTAGGTAATACTTCCTTCCAATGTAATCGTATGGAGTGAGGGCTCCTGAACAAAGAAACTCATCAGATGCCAGTAGCTGGGTCAACAGATGGATCTATGGCTCTGGCCAGGCCAGTCAGACACTTTCGCTGGGATCTCTTTGAATTGGGAATCTCACTGGGTGTAGAGGTGGGCGGTTGGGAGCCTGGGGTTGGAAGCAAAGAAGGTTTCAGTTCATGGGGAACAGAGCAAGAATGAAGAAAGCTGACATTAATGGAGTGTCCTGGTGACATGGACCTCCTGCCTTGGGTGTCTAACTAGAATCACAGCCTTGTTGGTTTTCAGAGCCCAAAAATCTAATTTTGCTAGAGATAGCCCCCCAGCTTTATTGAGGCATAAATGACAATTAGAAATTATATATAGTTAAAATGTACAATATGATGATTTAATATACATATACATTGTGAAATGATTATCACAGTCAATTAACATGTTTGTCACCCGTATAGTTACCATTTCCTTTTGTGTGGTGGGAACACTTAAGATTACTCTCTTAACAAATTTCAAGTGTACGATACAATATTACTAACTCTGATCACCATGCTATGCATTAGATCCCTAGAGCTTATTCATCGTGCAATTAAAAGTTTGTGCCCTTTGCACAAGTCCCCATGCCCCTCACTCCCAGTTCCTGGCATCTACCATTCTACTCCTGTTTCTATGAGCTTGACCTTTTCAGATTGCACAGATAAATGAGAACAGACAATATTTTTCTTTCTGTGTCTGGCTTACCTCATTTAGAATCATGTCCTTTGGGTTTATCTGTGCTGCTGCAAATTTGCTATGGCAGGATTTTCTTCTTTTATGGCTAGATAATATTCCATTGTGTGTATATAATGCATGTGCTTTACTCATTCACTTTTCAACAGACACTTAGGCTGTCTACATATTTTGGCTTCTATGAATGATGCCGTGATGAATATGGGAGTGCAGATACCTCTTCGAGTTCTTGTTTCACTTCCTTTGGTTGTATCTCAAGAACTAGAGTTCCTGGGTCATGTGGTAGTTCTATTTTTAACTCTTAAGAAAATCCTCAACTGAATATATGTTTATTCATTTTAGAGAGAGAGAAAGAGTAATGTGAGAGAGAAACATTGATTGGTTGCCTCCTGTATGCACCCCAGCTGGGGGTCAGACCCACAACCTTTTGGTGTACAGGACGATGTTTCAGCCAGCTGAGCGATCCGGCCAAGGGCTCTATTTTTAACTTTTTGAGGAACCACCATACTGTTTTTCATAATTGCCACACTGATGTACATTTCCACCGAGCGTGCACAAGCGTTCCCCTTTCTCCACATTATTGCCAACACTTGTTTCCTCTTTTTGGTGATAACTCTCCTAACAGGTGCGAGGTGATATAAAGATAGTTATAATTGAAGTAGTGCAGGACAATATAAAAGATTTCTCCCCTCTCCTCCTTCCTTCCATCCCTTTGTTTGATGTGACAATCCTATTGAGTATTGCATGTCCTCTAAAACGCAGTTACGGCCTTTCTACGTTTTCTTTCTCCTGTTCCTTTCTGCATTGTGCATGTCAACTGGGCTGCTTTATGACTATACCTTTGCCTTTTTTGCCTTTGAAACCTCTCCCAAGACTCTCATATTCTCTACTTTTCTGATTCAAACAACACTAGTATGACACTTCACCATTCATAAGAGGACCGCTCAGAGCCCTGTTGTACAAGGCATGTGTGTGTCCTAGGGCTGGCTCCTTAATTATCCCTCAAGCTTTGGTTTTCACTTGATTGCTATTTCTCACAAACATCTTTTTAAAATGCTCTCCGTAGATTCCTATATGCTATATTCGATTACATCAAAATGAAGATGAATCAATGAAAATACACATGACCAACTGGTTCCACACATTATCCCAATGACACATCTTTCACCCAGCCAATGGTCATATGACAACTACTCTTTAAATGTTTGCCTGAAGAAAATTACCCATTATTAGAATTACCTAAAATGTTGATTGTTAAGTCAGCAGGATGACTTAATTTTTTAACTCCTATTTGCATATAGTATTAACTCAAGATTTTATTTTTTGAGGGAAGAAAACACATTTCATTCACCCCCCATTCACTTCCAGGTACATACTAATTTATTTACTGGCTGAATGAGTAATGAATTTCTTATACATGTTAGTTTTCCCCAAAGCACCTGGCATAGTGGTACACTCAATAAATACTTAATGAATGAACACAAATGAACAAATGTAGAAAGAATAACGAAAAGAATGTTGATGCTTTCAAAGGAAACATTTTCCTTTGAACTAAATGCTTTCAAAGGAAACATTTACCAAATACCAATCTGATTTGTCAGAATAACAATATCCCTCTCTTGAGCAGCATTTCTCACTACTAATGATATTTGGGGTCACATAACTGTTTGATGGGAGGGGCTGTCCTGTGCACTGTAGGGTATGTGGCAGCATTCCTGGCCTCCACCCACTAGCTACCAGCCCTCCTGCCTTTTGTTTTGTTTAGTTTAGTTTTGTTTTGATAACCAAAATGTCTCCAGACATTGCCATGTGTCGCCTGGGGAGGGGAGCAAAGTCACCCTTAGTTGGGAACCACAGCTCTTAAGATCCTTTGGTTCCTCATCTTCTGCCTTCTCTCCAGCTACATGTTTAATAATGTGTAAATAATTTTTAAACATCTTTTCCGTTCCTTCACCAGCGGAGTGGACGCTGGCAGACCCCTCCATTGTCTGGTGTGTATTTGCCTTTCCTGTCTTTGCTCGAGGAACTGTGCGACCTTATACTTACAGCAGATATCACTTGCCTGTCACCAGCATTTTCAGGCTGAATCATGCTGTCAGCTTTGTTCTATTGAAGCTGCTGTTGCCAGCTTCCGTAAGCAAGAGCAACAAAAATGCCCTCTGACTTTGCTACTAAAGAGCCCTGTTTGACAGATTTAATTCAATCAAATAGACACTGAGGTGTTTCATTAATAAATGATGATCTTAAGTGCCATTTCTGAGCTGTCTTGCTCTTCCCCTGGAAAAGGGGATTTGCTTGTTAAATGAAGCCTTCTTAACTATTGTGCCTCATAAAAGAGACACAGTTGCCCATTGTGTTAGTCATTGCTTTCTGTGTCACAAATTACTCCCCGAACTTACTGGCTTTCAATAACAAGCATATATGATCTCAGTTTCTGTGGGTCAGGAATTGTGGGCAGCTTAGTCAGGAGGTTCTAGTTCAGGGTTTCTCCCGAGGTGGCACTAAGATGTCAGCTGTGGCTACAGTCACATGAAGATTTTATTGTAACTGCATTGTTTATCTGAACTTTAAATTTAACAGGCATCCTGGTTTTTTTAACCCAACTATCTTATTGGCAGTAGTTCTCAGTTCCCTGCCATCGACGTCTCTCCAAAAGGCCGTTCTCATATCCTCATGGCATCGTGGCTACCTTCCCTGAAAACAAGTGACCAAGAGGTGAAAACTGTGTTGTCTTTTATGGTGTAGCCTCAAAAGTCACATGCCATCATTTAACCAATTTCTGTTGGTCACACAGACCAACTCTGGTACAGTGTAGGAAAGGACTACACAAGGTTGTGGTCCTAGGGTGCCATGTTGGAGGATGGTCCCCCCATATGTATTGTGGGATTTGAGGGTATTGGGGAAATCTTCCTCAGTCTCCAAAGAATCCCCTTTTGTGCTAGGTAGAATTCCAAGAGTTACATCCTTGTGTAACACCTTCCTCCCCTTGGATATGGGCAGAATTTGAGAGTTGCTTCTTAGTCAATGAGAGTATGACAAAGGTGAAGAGATGCTATTCCCTTAATTAAGTTATGTTATATGTCAAAGGTGAGGAGATTTCATTTTCGTAACTCTTTTTCAATCACAGTTTACATTCAGTACCATGGCACACCTGTTTGAGATGTACAACAAAGTGGCTGGAAAACCACACTCTGTAGAGTGGTCCCTCCGCTGCCCTAAGCTCCCCTCTGGCCACATACCCCATTATCTCGACATTATTGAGTACTATATGGGTCCCTCTTAGTCTACTAGAGCAGGAAACTGTCCCTTGCTGGCCTTGAAGAAGCTGCTGTGCTGAGAGGACAATTAGAGGACCTGTGACAAGGAAGGTGGGTGGACTCTAGGTATAGATAGTGGCCCTCAGCTGACAGTCAAGGACAAAGTGGGGGCTCAGCCCTACAGTGGCAAGAAACTAAATTAGACTGACAATGGTGTGAGCCTGGGAGAGGACCCTGGTGATGAGCTGTCTTGTGGGTCCCTAAAGCAGAGGAGCCAGGTCATGTGTACCTGCACTTGCAATGTGCAGGAACTGTGAGGGCACGAGTGTTGTTTCACGCTGCTCAGTTAGCGAGTTTGTGACGAAGCAAAGTCTAAGTTCTCCTTTCTGCATTCACACTGCAGTGGGGCTGGTATCCTGCCCTTGGGAGAGGATGATTAAGTCTTACTCTCTTCGCATGCCCTCTAGTAAAGTTCGTGCACCTGCACGGTATCCCTGAAAAGATAAATAAAGCAGACTTGTCAAATCTGATTCAACAAGCAGTTGTAATGAAATGTGGAGAGGTCAGGTCGGTGAACAACGGGGGACTTGGAGCACACAGCAGGGTGACCTGAGATAGTCTAGGAATTCAGGAAGGGGCCTCTGGAGGAAGTGATACTGAAAGTTGGAAGAGCAAGTTATTTAACAAGAAGGAGAGGTGCAGGTCTCTGAAAAACAGAAAAAATTTTAACATGTAAACGATCATGGTACGGCCTGCAGAAAAGCACATAAATTCTAAGTGTGCAGTATGACGAATTTTCACAAGCAAACGCCCATGCAGCTAAATGCTCAGGTCAATATCACCTACCTCCCAAAAGGCCCACTTGTCTCCAACTCCAGAGAGTGACCCACCCTTCTTCTCTGTCCTGACATAGTTAATTTAGGTGATTTGTTGTATTTTATCCACTGGGACTAATATACCCAGCCTTTTGTCCCCAGTATTATGCTTATGAGATCCATTCATGTTGCATGAAGCTCAAGTTACTGTTGTCTTTTTAAAAGCTACCATATTTATACATGCTAATGTGGGTGATCTGGGTCGTTCCCTGTTTGGAGCTATTATATATGGTACTGCTATGAACTTGGCTTTGGTGAACAAAAGCATACATTAACAGATACCTAGGAACAGAATCGAAGCATAGGATACAGGCATTGGACTTTTGAAGTCAAAGAGGAGGACATCTAATGTGCTCACAGGACACTAAGCAGTCTAGCACCAACCCATCTTTCCAAGCTTGATTTAAACCACCTCATGAAATGTAAGTGTTCAGGGGCGAGAGTGGTCTAAACAGATGTCAGAAACAGAGGTCAGGGCTATAATGCTCACTGCCCTGCAAGCCATCTTTGAATTGTCTTTTTTCTAGATAAGCCAGAGAACTTAGCTGGCGTTTTTCCATTTTGTAAATACTTTTCAAATTCTTCTTTAACAAACGGCTCCAGGGGCTGGCATTTTTCACAGAAAAAATAGGCAGGACGGTAGAACTGCTGGTTTGATTTTATCGGCTGTAATGCATTCCTGTAGTAGTCAAGCACTCTGCAAATGTCACTGTAAAGATTCCAGGAAAAGCATGTGGGCCATTGTCCTAATGGTGGCCTTCAACTCAGTGACATCATTAGCTGTGGAGAGGAGCATGCTTTTAACACTTTAGTAACAGCAGTGCAGACTGATGCTCGCAGAAAGAGGGCATCGTTGGCTCCCTCTGCCTAGATGTGTCATCCGTATACCTTCCTCCATACACTGAGACGGTTCCATCCAGAATGGCCCTCTCCTTGTTGGGTGCCTAGACTTCCCCTCCCTGACCCCTGCTTCTAAGCCATTCCATCACGCTGTCTTTATCCATCTCCACTCCATCTTAACCTGTGTGTCTACGCCACGTTCGCCTTCACAGTGCCTCCTTCACTCTCTGCACAGCTAGTTCTCTAAACAGGTGTGTGCTTGTCCTCTTCAGCAAGGCTTGTACATGCCTGAAGCCTGTTTCTTGTCTGCTCCCCATGTTCCTCCCATCTACAGTCTACTCTCCCTTTGTTTTCCAGCCTGTCATAATCGTTCTCACCACTCCATGTCCATTCACTCGTCTCCTCCATTCTACCTAGAACTCTTCCACACCTATTGCTGACTTTCTACCTCTGTTTCAGGTACTCAGCATCTCTTGAATGACCCCAGCTGACCTCCTTGTCCAATCTGTCTGCTCCACTTAATCGTTTTTTCATGTGTCCAGAAGGTAGTGGTGTCTTTTTGACACTTTTCTTCTGCCCCTAGCCACAGTGAGGGTTCCTTCTCAGAACTTCTGCAGCTGTTGTTCCCATTTTATAAAACCAGTGATCACCATTGTGGAAGGTGACGAGATGAACAGGCCCAGAATGGACCCACATTCCTTGGAGATGTTTACAAGAGGTAGTTATTGCCTAGCCCTCTAAAAGCTTAGTCTTTGTCCAAATCTCCCGATCACATTGCTCGTTTATTATCTGCGTACCCTGCCCTGATCTGCAGATGCTTAGGGATGAGAACTCCCCTCAAACCTGTTCCTGGGCAGCTCTGCATCTGGCTCATGCTACCGTCTGCTTCTGCCAGCATCGCCTCCCGTCCCTATACCCAGGCTGAATGGCTGCCCGTTGTACCTCAGACACTGTTCCATTGTGCCAGCCTTTCCTCTCCTCCTCTGCCATGCCTTAATCCAAAGCCTTGTCCTCTCTGGAGTCATGTGCAACTGCCTTCCCTGCCACTTATTTATGATTATCCAGATTCTTCCTCAAATATCAAACTTCCATGTTACTCAAAACCCTTCGAAGTTGACCTCTAGAAGGAAAACTACTTTTATGGTGTAGCAAGGAGCCCCAAACCTGAATTGGTGAGCTGCTGAAGTGTTTGTGGTATTCTCAGACAACTCCCTGGAGGCTTAGCAGATGTGGACGTGCTGTTCGTCGTTCACGGTACAGGGAAGGGCTCTGACGGTGGCGGGTCAGAGGGAGAGGGACCACATGCCTCCAGCCTGAGGCCCGCGGTAAAGGCCCCAGACAGGGACCCAGACAAGGGTGGTGCGGGCCCAGGTTGCACAAACTGTGTGGCCCACAGCTACTTACGTCAGTGTCTGTGCAGAGGGAAAAGATCAAGAAGCAGTCACAGGACCAGAAGCCGCTCCTGAAAGGAGGTAAGAAAGGAGTGATGACCCATTCCCCAGACAGGACACATTCCTTCTGGCCAGCCCTGGTCAGGAGGGCTAGGAGAGCCATGTGTTAACCCCATGATGGCTATTTCGTGATATTCAGTAATATAGGTACATTACATTGTGTTTCTCCATTTGTGAGCAAATGAACTTTTCACTAGTTTTCTAGCTTTTGGTGATTATGACTAGTGCTGCTATGAATATTTATGCACACATCTTTACTTGAATACTTGCTTTCAATTATTTTGTTATATACATAGGATTGGAATTTCTGGACCATACAGATACTCTGTGGTTAACTTTTTGAGAAACTGCCACACCGTTTTCCACAGGGGGATGTGCCCTTTTACATTGCACCCAAGAATGGCTGAGAGTCCAGCCTGTCCACATCTTCGTCAACACTTGTTCTTTCTTTTTTAGCTTGTAGTCATTCCACTAGCATTGTTTCCCCAGCTCTTGCGGCCTTGGCTTGCATTTCCTTAATGACTAATGATGCTGAGAATCTTTTCATCTGCTTATCAGCCATTTGTGTCTCTTTTCTCTTCCTTTCCTTTTTTTTTTTTTTTTTGAGAAGTGTCCATTCAAGTCCTTTGCTCATTTGCCCATATGGTTTTTTTTTTCTTTTAAAAATTAAAAGACACAATGGAATACTACACAGCAGAAAGAAAGAAGGGTTTCCTAACCTTTGCAACAACATGGATGGAACTAGAAAGTATTATGCTTAGTGAAATAAGCCAGTCAGTGAAGGACAAATACCATATGATCTCACCCATTACAGGACAATAATGAACAAAACAAACAACAAGTAAAACAGAACCAGATATATAAATGTAGTGAATAGGCCTTCAGTGGGCAGGGGAAGGGGGCTGGGGGAGAAGAGAGGAAGAGACTAAGAAGGGGAGCAGTTTAGACAAGAACCTAGTATGGAAGAACCATGGACATGGACAACAGGTGGGATTGACTTTGTGGGGGAGTGGGTGGGTGGGGAAGGGGACAGAGGGGAGCAAAAAGGGGATGGATGTAATACAACAACAATAAAATGAAATAAAAATTAAAAGACAAAAATATTCTGGATATGAGACTCTTAGCAAATGTCATTTGCAAGTATTTTTTCTATTTTGTACTCCTTGTTTGTTTTTTGTTTTTTTACCTTCTTGACAATGTCCTTTGAAACAAGTTTTAAAATTATGATGAGGTGCAATTAATCTATTTTTTCAATTTTGCTTTCACTTTTGGTGTCATAACTAAGAATGTCTTGCCAATTCCAAGGCCAGAAGTACTTTCAACTTTCCACTTCCCATTATGAACCTTTATGCCATTTCCTTTAGCAGGCCAACCTCTTTGTTTTCCTTCCAGATTCAAGTCATCTCAGTAAGTTTCCCAAACCCACATGGAGTGTTGTGTCAAACACCTCCCTCCTTCAGGCCCTGATCCTACCTCTAGACTCACCTCATTTGTAAATACATCTATGTATTTCTTTCCTTCTAAGATTGTGATTCTTCGAGCACAGGGATGAATTATATTCTGCCCCGAAGCCTATGCCTTTAGTAAATGTTCAATGTTTGTGGGATGGATAAATGAGTGAGCAATTATGAGAAATGACACATTTTCTTGTCATATAGCTTTAAAGCCATCACTTCTGTGGAGAGGGGAGACAGATGTCTCTCTGCCAGGGTCAGATGTAGGTGTAAAATAAGATTGATTGAAACATGTAGCATTGTCATTTGGTACCAGGCACCCAGCAAGGTTCTTGTCTCACCTACTACCTGTTTTTATTTTTTTGGAGACCTTCCAGTTGCCTAAGGCTGCCATGACCCTCTACATAAGTTAGGAGAGAGGACCCTCAGAAGAGGCCTAACTTGGACGTTGCATTTCTAAAGTGATATCCCACACCGTGTTTTATTTAAAACTAGGGCCACACTACTAATAAGGAAACAGGCAGTCGTGGCAATCAGGAATTGTTTCACAGAAGTATATAAAAAATGAATGCTATCCAGCTGCCTGAATCTTAACCTATTATCTGATTCCAAACATAGTTGCATAAGGTACAAGACAACCTTTAACTTGGTTCCTTTTTTCCTTCCCCTTCTGTGCCTCTTCAGTATCTCTTGCTTTCTTTTATTCTCCCCTTTTGTCCTTGTGCTAGGGAAATCAGAGGGAATATGTATTCAATGAAATATCATTTCACGTACTTAGGGTTTTATAGTTCACGAGGGTTGGGAATATTCCATTTCAGAACAGCCACATCCACCTGTCTACATTGATAGAGCCTTAAGCTGAGATGAGAAGTGACCTGACTTGATACTTGGGTGGCCGTGGCTTCACAGAAGAGCCACACTGCAAGTGGGAATCAGCTCACAGACTCTTGTGAAATAGCATCTGTGCCCAGGTGAGGCCATGACAATGTCACCATTTCAGTGTTCCCATTAGTTCTGAGAGTTCGCAGGGAAAGACAACCCTTTCTCTAGCCACTGTAAGAATCAACCCCAGAACAGGATCTGAAGCTATTGTGCCCATCATTGGTTACTCCCTGAAAGTCTCACACTTTGATAGTCAGCTGGTGGGAAGCTGCTGACTTAACCATGTGTCGGAGGCTGACTACTATTGTTTCTTAGACAAATGTAGCCTCAGATCAAGCCCATCCCTGAAATCAGTGATTTGCTTTGCTCACACAGCTTCTGCCTGGCCAGCAAAACTCTCCCTTACCTAAGTGAGAAACGAATTCTGGCTTGTGATTTTACAGATTTTGTTATGGTCTTATTTCTGTCAGTTTTCCATTACTTTTACAATGTGTGCATATTCCAGTTTTACAAAATTCAGTCCTCTGTGCTATAAATGATGCAATGGGCCAAAGGTAAAGCTATTCAAGCATAAAGACCTATCTGTCTCTATCTCCATGGTCTCGTGTATGATGTTAAATCTTACAGTTACTGAGTGTAAATGAAGATGTAGTTTACATAGTCACAGATTAACAGAGGTTATATATATGTATATATGTATTGGATAGCATTCCACTTATTTAATTTTTAAACCCTTTCTGTTATTACAGTTTGATTTTTAAAAAAATTTTAGGTTGGAAAAGTTGAGCTTCCAAATTCATGGTCCTTGGGTGGGCCTATTGCAACCTGTGAATGTGCTGTTAAAAATACTTAAACCAACATTAGAAATTTGAAAATGTCTCATGTAAGCCTAGATGATCATATTTTCTTGGGGGAAAAAGGTACATTTAGTCATCAGGGCCGCTGCCGCCTGAGTCAGCGCCCAGCAGTAGTGCTGGCTCTGCCGCCACCTTCAGAAGGGGTGTGTGCCCTCCCATTAGCGCAGCCTCTGTCGCCCAAGTGTTGCTGCAAGACGGAGGTTTCTCTACCACTATTCTCTGGCCGCTTTTCTGATCAGAGGCACCCATTCCTCTGCACAGACCTCTGTGTCATTCAGTTGTTTGTGTTCATTGCACTGTAACTTCAGACAGTGAGAATGCAGTTCATTTACAGGCTTCTAACTTTGCCCTCTTTGACCCATGAAATGAAACAGGATGCCAGGCCCCTTACTGGTGAGCCCGTGTTACAAACCCTTTTTGCTCACTGGTGTGGCATCTTGATTTCAGATTCTTTTTTTTTAAAGATTTTATTATTTCCAGAGAGAGGGGAAGGGAGAGAGGCAGAGAGGGAGAGAGACATCAGTGTATGGTTGCCTTTCACCTGCCTCCAGCTGGAGACCTGACTTGCAACCTGGGTATGTGCCCTGGCTGGGAATTGAACCAGCAACTTTTGAGTTTGCAGGCGGGAGCCTTATCCACTGTGCTACCAGCCAGGGCTCAGATTCTTTCAAGGCTATGAATTTAAGCATTCCTACCTCATTCTTTAAGAGACTTTTATATTTTCTTCTAACTTCTTCCATTGATAGCAAATTCTTCTTTGAAAAAAAAATTTATCCCCTGACATTAGCGGCAGTGGTAGATTGTTAAAGTTTGTACTTCTCCCCGTGGTCTATGGGTATACTCTGTTACACTGATTGTGGACTGGCCTTGTGACTTCCTTTGGCTAATGGGACACTAACACACAGGATGCCAGCAAAGGCTTGAACAGCTCCTGTGCATTGGGGAGTGTTTCCCGCTTGACTTCAGAACTGTGTCCACCATCATGTAAATGCACCCAGGTCAGCTGCTGGATGTTGAGATGGATGACATGGCTAAGTCATCCTTATGACCCCAGTTTATGGTCACCCAGCTGCCAGACATGTGACTGAGGTTAACCTAGACCATCCTAGATCAAGCTGGCCCAAAACAGAAGACTCATTTAGCTGACCCACGGACTCGTGAGAAATGATACATTTGTACTGTGATAAAATTTTCATGTCCAGCTATCAAGCTTAGGAGTAGTTTATTATTTATTAAATTAAAGAATAGGCCCTGGCTGGTGGCTCAGTGGATAAGATGCTGGCCTGCGAACCCAAAGGTTGCTGGTTCTATTCCCAGCCAGGGCACATACCCAGATTGCAAGCCAGGTCTCCAGCCAAGTTTGTAGCTGGAGGCAGGTGAAAGGCAACCATACATTGATGTCTCTCTCCCTCTCTGACTCTCTCTCTTCCCCTCTCTCTGGAAATAATCAATAAAATCTTTTAAAAAATTTTAAAGATTCTAGTACCAAAAAATCCTGCATTAAAAAAATGTCAATGTCATGAAAGGAAAGAAAGACTGAAGAGCTACCCCAGATTGGAGGGGAGTAAAGAAAGACAGAAAACAAATGTAGGGTCTCATACTAGATTGGGTCTTGGACTGGCTGGGGGGTGCCCTAAAACAGAGGTCCCTGACCTTTTTGGTACCAGGGACAGGTTTTGTAGGACAATTTTTTCACGGAAGTGGGTGCCCGGAGACAGGAAGGGGAGCTCGGCAGTCTTGCGAAGGGGCTTCAAAGCTTGCCTTGCTCGCGCGCTGCGCACCTCCTGCTGTGCGCCCAGTTCCTCCCTACCAGGGGCTTAGGGACCCTTTCTCCAAGAGACGTTGTGGGACCACTCAGAAGCTGGAATATGGGCTGGAGAATAGATAATGCTATTGTGACGATATGAATTGTCTTGCATTTGATAATTATATTGATTATATAAAAGATATCCTTGTTCTTGGGAAATACGCGCTGAAATGTTGTGAGGTAAAGGGGAATGGTTTATGCAACCTATTCTATGAAAAATAACAATAACAACATTCTTTCTCAGAGAATAAATAATAATGAGAGAGAGTAACAGAGAGAGAAGAAAGGAATTATAAAGCAATTATGACAAAATTTAAAAATTGATCAGCCTGGGTAAAGTTATATGGAGGTTATTTGTACTGTTCTGTATATTTTTTAAATTTAAAAATATTTTAAAATTACAAAGAAAAACTTTGACAACTGAGGAAATAAAACATTTACTTGTGTAGTTTCCTTCAGAAACTTCCTAAGAACATTATCTCAATACATTTGTGTTCGGCAAAAGCCAAGACACTTACTTATGTTGCCATCAGACCTGGGGGATTATGATTGCAATGGGAAATAGGGAGTGCTGGAATCACATTCATTTTATGCCAAATACACATGAATATAAACAGAGGCCCTTTACAGGTTTGGGGTAGTGGAGAGGTTACTAGATAGTGAGCAGAAAATCAGAATTCTTGTCTCGGTTCTGCCACAACTATCTTTATGTGTTAAAGCAAGTCATCCAGCTTTCTTAGCCTCAATGTTTTCCCCCAGATTACGTGAGGAGGTAGCCCTTAAGGTTCCTAGCCATGCTAACGTTTATAAGATACTTATGCAGTGAAACCAAATGTGTTGTTAAGGAGTTCTAGTATTGTAATCTTAGTGACCCTTTGTTATCATCATGGCTAAAATTGGGTGCATTGTTAGACAGAAAGAAGCATAGTGGAGGTCCAGTGAGCGTAGGCTTGCGTTATTATGTGGTTGCCTCAGTAGAGGCTAGACTGTGTGGGGATGATGTTAGTAGAGAAGGATCATGGCATTGGAAGCCCTTAATAGTGACCGTGGTAAATGAAATAGATTGTAAGGATGGAGATTGGTAAGGGCCACCCCCACCACACACACATATAACCGTAGCTCCCTAAAGTGACACAGGAAAGAAGAATCACAATGACAGAAATGACAGTGTGCCATATGGAACAGAAGACACGTTACAATCTGGAAGACATGCTGGATTGCCTATAGGGAAGACGTATTTTTAGCAGCACTAAAATCTAGCCCAAATAAGAATGTCAGCGTCACTATGAAAAAGTGTCTCGGATCCTTTTGTTATTGTCAAGGGTTTGAGGCATTTCAAAGAAAAGTGGTAGGTACCTGTGGCTCTTGGTACCCCACGGCCTTGTTCCGTGTCCTCACCAGCTTGCCTGCTTTTAGAGCTTCCTTCCACACTCCTCCCCTTCCTTCTGTTGTTTTTGCTCTTGTTCCTTTCCAAAGGCTGGTGGCCATTATGATCAATATTTAAGCATTTCGAGAATGTCATTCAAGGGAAGGTCACCATTTAAGAAAACTTTATCGGTGTCAGTATTTATCTTAATGGATTTTCACAAGTGGAATGTACCCTGTCAGCCTCATGCCCACCCCAAAAGGCAGTGTTACCTGAACCCACAATCCGTTCTCACATCTCTCCCCATTCAGAAGCTCTCTCCAAGGGTAGCCACCATCCTGACCTCTCACAGCAGAGATTGATTTTGTTCATTTGGAACTTTAAATGGAATCACACAGTAGATATTCTCTTTATCGTTTGCTCAATATGTGTGAGATGCATCCATATTGGTGCACGTAGCTGTCGTTGGTGCATTTTTATGACTGTGTAGTATTACATGCAGTCTGTTTGTCCATTCTGTTCTCGGTGGGCATATGGATTGTTTTTGTATTTTGGCTATGATGAACAGTGCTGCTCTTGACACTATGTAGTACCTGATTTGTGGCAAATGTCTATTCGTTGTGGGTAGGCCTTGGAGTGGCCGTGCTGGGCAGCGGAAGATGTATGTACCCGGCTGCAGTAGGTGTTGTGAGGGCACTGCTTTGTGAGTGCCTTTCATGGGCCAAGTACTTGCCAGGCCACCTCAGTGAGTCTTCTCACAGTCCCTTCAGGGTCTTCTGGGGCTTATACTTGAAGGGTGAGATAAATTGTGCAAGGTCTGTTATTGTTTGGGTGGGACATGGACTAAAACCTAACCTGACTTGACTTCAAAGCCTGCTTTAAATTAAATTAAAATTTTTCCTTTATATTGACCTTCCATAAGCTTCTGATCTCTGATCTATTTTATTGATAACATTCCCAGCTATAAAATCTTTAATGTTTCGATTGCCTAGAAATGCTGGCAAAAGAAAGGATGCAAAATGGTAGAGTTCTATGTTCTCTCTGTCTCTGGGCAAGGCAGAGATGGTTCCCTCTTCCCCTGAGATTTGAGCTCCCCTTTCACAGTGTTGAGTTGTTCTCGGCAAACTCGGACTGGTCCCCCTGTACCTAGGGGGACAACGTGGAGGTCTCACTATGGGAACAGGAGTGATAGTGATGTCTTATTTCCAGGCATAAGGAGTTGAGGGTAGGTGGGTTTTTTAAAAATCCCTATATATATTTTTTGCACACCAGAAATATACAGAGGATTCAGCATGGCCCTTTGAGTACATGGTGATGTCACCTAGGGAGCCTGGGACTCAAATCACTGCTTGGAAGAGAGGAGGAGGGCCACCTACTGGCTGGTCAGAAACGTCCTTGGACATTGCATGAGTGAAAGATAAACTTCTGTTGCATTACACCTCTGAGATTTGGGGGCACATTTGTTATAACAACTTGCATTACCTTAACTAATATGCTAGGGAAATCTCCACACTTACCCCACCATTTCCCCATGCTTCCGTCATTTGCATACTGGTACTTCTTCCATGGCTGAAACCTTGAAGACTTTCTTCCCTGCCCCTCCTTACTGGCCAGGATCATAGGAATTAAACGCTGTACTTTGCAGGACCTTGATTTGATTGTGTGTGTGAAGCATTGTTAGGCCCATCATTTATTGCATGCGCTGTGACAGTGTGATGTAATTTTATGTAATTTAGCCTTTGAACCTCTTTGTTCTTGTGAAGGAAGCCATTACTGAAGAGAAAAAGGCCTCTTCATGGCAACAATGGAAAATTAGTGGAGCCTCTTTTTATATATAGCCATGTACTTGTACAACTCTGTTATGCTTTTTTCAAACTTTAGGCCTCCCGGAAGCTTTGTGACATGGGACAGGCAGCTTTATTATCTCTATTGGGAGCTGAAGACAATGAAGTGCAGAGAGGTTTAGTCATTCTGGACTAGAAACCAGACTTGTGACTCCAGCCCACTGTCCTTTTGGCTCCTCTTTGACGCCCCGATGTCTGTGTCGGGAGTCAGGGAATTATCACAGGATTTACCAAACCACATTACATCAGACTATTTATTGCACTTGGGATTCTTCACTTGGGGTCGAGGAATCAGGACTTTAAAGAAGCCAGCAATTTCTCAATAATTTCTTTAAAGTTGGTTTCTTGTGGACTAATTTTACATGTTAGTTCCCTGAACTTGATTATGCCATCCCAGGGCTGTGGTGTGCATCTGTGTAGATTGAACACTACAGAACCATACCTGGTAGCTCAGATAGTCTTATAATGGATGACACAAATGCCACAAGATCCAGGTTAGGGTTTTGGCACATTCAAAGCACAGATCAGAGCCTTACATCTTGAAGTGTAAGCCTTTCCTCTTTCCTTCTGCTTCAAGGCTGTAGACCTAGCAAGTTTTGCAAATTCCGATGCCCTCCATTTCTTCCTGCATGCCCATTTTTCTTATTTCCAGATTCAATCCAGATGCCTGCTGTAAAGTCCAATGCAAATATCCCTTCCTCGCTTTGCCTTTCTAACAGGATTTGTCCTCCTTTCTCTGCTGCTCTCCCATCTTTATAGATACCATTTCTTTCCAAGGCCTCTCCATTCTCACCTTTCATAGGAGCTTCAAGATGATTGCCCAGACTATGGAGATTTTGACTCAGTCCCTTTCACACAAGTCACACCTCATCACTGTTTTTCTGCCACGTAGATCCCCCATGTGGAGTGCCTTCCCCGATCCTACCCACTCATCTAAGCTCTGCTTGGGCCTTACTTTTTACAGTCAGAGTTCCTCCAGACCTTCTTGGCTTCCTTTCCTGTAAACACTGCAATGGGATGTCATGGAAGAGCCCTGGGGTGGGGGTCAGAAGTCCTGGGTCCTTGCAGGACACTTTCATGGACCCCGTGGCCTTGGGCAAGTCACTTAGCCCTTCTGAGCCTCCATCTCTATTTCTGTAAATGACGGCAGTTAGCTAATGACCTCAGAGTTCCTTTCCAGGCAGCAAGTTTCTAAATTTTGGCTTGATGTAAACCTATGGGATCTAGCCAAGTTTTTGGCATGTGCCCTGTTTAGATTTCCTGAACACCAGATCATGTTCAGAGAAAGTCTTGGTCCATTTCCTCGTAGTAAGTACCTAAGGATTCAAATGAATTGAAATCTTTGGTGAGTAATTGTCATGCCTTTATTCTTTCATTAGCATACACTCACTGAATATATTAATGGTCTATTGCAGCACAACAATATTCTGTTTCCTTAGAATTTAGTCCCATAATACAACAGACATTTATTATTTCACAATGTCTATGCTCAGGAATCTGTCTGTGGCATAGCTGGCTCCCCTGGCCCAGGGCACCTTACTAGGCTGAAATCAGTGTTTTCCTAGACTGCAGTCAACTCAAGGCTTAACTGGTAGAGGGTTTGTTCCAAGCTCATTTCTGTGACTATTGGCAGATTCAGTTCCTCATAGACCTTGTAGGTCTGATGGCCTCATTTCCTTGCTGGGTATTGGCCAGAGGACTCCTTCGGTTCTCAGACACACAGGCACCAGCACAGGGCAGTTCAAAATGCTACAGTTTGCTTCTTCAGGAGCAATCAGGCAATAAGAGTTGGGGGTGGGGGTGAGAGTGGGGAGTGGGAGGAGGAGTCATGGCCTCTTGTAACTTCATTTCAGAAGTGACATCCTGTCACTTTTATAATATATTCTGTTTTATTGGTGGAGGCCAACAAAAAATAGCTTTCTACTTATTCCATTGAGTTGTAAACTAATTAAAAAATCAGACAAATAGGTGAGGCTGATGGGAGGCCCAAAATTCAGATGTCTCTTGCTTAGTGTTGGTTTTCTGTTCATGAAATCAGTCATTCTGCTCGAGAATGCTAAAGGAGCTCTTTCCCAGTTATTTTAAGTGAGAAAAATTACTATGCATTACAAATCAACCCCAAACCCACAACCAGCTAAAATATATTAAAATGTCAATATGTAAAGGATAAACTGTCATATCACAAGGTAAAATGCTTAAACATTGCTTCCATGGTGCCAAATAATTAATATGGTTTTTAACAAGCAGTTGCTTTGTCTAGTTATGCTTTTCTTAGGGGAAGTGACTTCCTTGCCTCTGTTGATACCCTGGAGCACTAAAAAAAAAACCTGTGAGTCCTTCTGATTCATCTAAACTTGATTTATTCTAAATGCCAATTGTATTAGAGGTGAAACTTAAGATGTTTTCTACACACTTTTTTGTTAAAAGGGCTGTGTTGATTTTTGAAAGCATAAAAGTAATTTTTTGAATACAACATTAATTTGCTTGAAAAGTACTTGGGTGCACTTTGGGTATTAAAAACCAAGAGGAGAGCCCTGGCTGGTAGCACAGTGGATAAGGTGCCGGCCTGCAAACCCAAAGGTTGCAGGTTCGATTCCCCAGCCAGGGCACATAACCAGGTTGCAAACCAAGTCTCCAGTCAGGTCTGTGGCTGGAGGCAGGTGAAACGCAACCATACATTGATGTCTCTCTCCCTCTCTGCCTCTCTCTCTTCCCCTCTTTCTAAAAAATAATGGAATAAAATCTTAAAAAAAAACTACCAAGAGGAGGCCCTGGCTGGTGGCACAGTGGATAAGGCACCAGGCTGCAAACCCAAAGGTCACTGGTTTAATTCCCAGCCAGAGCACATAACCAAGTGGCAAGCCAGGTCTCCAGCCAGGTCCCCAGCTGGAGGCAGGTGAAAGGCAACCATACATTGATGTCTGTCTCCCACTCTGCCTCTCTCCCTTCCCCACCCTCTAAAAATAATTTTAAAATCTTTAAAAATAGGGCCCTGGCTAGTAGCACAGTGGATAAGGCACTGGCCTGCAAACCCAAAGGTCTCTGGTTTGATGCCTAGCCAGGGCACATAGCCAGGTCCGTAGCTGGAGGCAGGTGAAAGGCAACCATACATTGATGTCTCTCTCCCTTTCTGCCTCTCACCCTTTCCCTCTCTCTGAAAATAATGAATAAAATCTTAAAAAAAAAAAAAACAAGAGGAATTTTCCTGACAAAACATCAGTAGAGGATGCATTCTATGTGACATGCCTGTTTCACTTTTATTGTTAACACTGCTCATATTAGAAAATGTGATTTACACCTGTGGGTAAGCAGCCTCTACAAGTCTGTGCCGTGGAATTAGTCAGACTTATCTGTTGAGTCACAGATTGTGCTGGAGGACCGTGGGCTTTCCCTGAAGGGAAACACTGAAAACACTTTCTCCGTGGGAAACCTTTCCATTATGTCAAAAACATACGGCAAGACCAGACAACAATATGCGATTTTGGAGGGTTGGCCATCCCCCAAGGAGAAGGAAAATGGAAGGGTGAGGAAAATACTGCCAGGCTCCCCAGTGAGATTCAGTCACTTTTCCTTTCCGTGAAGGGGCTGAGAGAGACCGGAAGTCATGTGTCGAATTTGGGAGGCGTGACCCTCACCACAAACCCTTTCTCACACTTTATGTGCATGGATCTAACAATGGCATTGCAAGTCATGTGCTGCTGTCGTTACTGCGATTGTAGATGGAGGAACTGAGACTCTGAGAGATTAAGCAACACATCAAAGGAACATGAACAGAAAGTGATACGTTTGAGACTTGAACCCAGGCCTGTCCAATGGTAAAGCCTGTGTTCTTCCCCACGAGTGCTAATACCTTACTGTTTGCATACTTAACTCTTTCTTAAGAATACTTTATGCATTATGCTGTCACAGTTGTCCCAATTTTTTCCCTTTGCCCCCCTCTGCCCAGCACCCCCTTCCCTCCAGCAATCCCACCCTCCCTTAGTTAATATCCCTGGGTTGTACATGTAAGTTCTTCGGTTTCACCCTTTCCTATACTGTTCTTAATATCCCCCTGTCTATTTTAAGCCTCCCAATTATGCTGGTTAATCTCTGCATCATTTCCCCCATTCTCCCTGCTTCCTCCTCCCAGCTGATAACCCTCTAATTGATCCCCATACCTATGATTCTGTTCCTGTTCTGGTTGTTTGCTTCCTTTGTTTTTATTTTTTAGATTTAGGTGTTGATAGTTCTGAGTTTGTTATCATTTTAATGTTCATAATTTTGATCTTTTTTTTAAACTAAGTCCCTTTAACATTTCATGTAATAGTAGCTTGGTGATGATGAACTCCTTCAGCTTTACCTTGTCTGGGAGGCACTTGATCCACCCTTGCATTCTGAATGATAGCTTTGCTGGATAGAGTCATCTTGGTTGTAGGTCCTTGCTTTTCATCACTTTGAATACTCTTGCCAGCCCCTTCTAGCCTGCACAGTTTCTTTTGAGAAATCAGCTGATAGTCTTACAGGAACACCTATTTAGTAATTCTGTTCTTTTCTCTTGCTGCCTTTAAGATTCTCTTTATCTTTAACCTTTGGCATTTTAATTATAATGTGTCTTGGCATGGTCCTCTTTTTTGTCCAACTTTATTGGGACTCTGTGTTTCCTGGACTTGAATATCTATTTCCTTCACCAAATTAGGGAACTTTCTTTTGTTAATTTTTCAAATAAATTTTCAATTTCTTGTTCTCCCTCTTCTCTGTCTGGCACCCTTATGATTCAGATGTTGGTACATTTAAAGTTGTCCCAGAGGTTCCTGATCTTCTCATTTTTTTCCAATTCTTATTTCTTCTATCTGTTCCAGTTGAATGTTTATTTCTTTCTTTTGTTCCAGATTGTTGATTTGAGTCTTGGCTTCCTTCCCATCACTGTTGGTTCCCTGTACAGTTTTCTTTATTTCACTTTGTATAACCTTCACTTCTTCCTTTATTTTGTAGCTGCACTCAATCATTTATCTGAGCATTGTGATCACCAGTGTTTTGAACTCTGCATCTGATAGGTTGACTGTCTCTGTTTATTTAGTTCTTTTTCTGGGGTTTTGTTCTGCGCTTTCATTGGGCCATATTTCTTTGTCTCCACAGTTTGGCGCCTCCCTGTGTGTGTTTCTGTGTATTGGGTCGAGCTTCTTGGACCCGGTTCGGGTGCGCCTGCTGTGTTGTAGGGGGCGGAGCCTTAGGTGTTCTTCAGGGCAGAGCAACCTGTCTCACCACTTTGTGGTGCTGTGTGCATACTTAACTCTTTTTTATTTTTAAAAAGATTTTATTTATTGTTTCCAGAGAGAGAGGGGCAGGGAGAGAGGTAGAGAAGGAGAGAGACATCCATGTATGGTTGCCTTTCACCTGCCTCCAGCTGGGGACCTGGCTGGAGACCTGGCTTGCAACCTGGTTATGTGCCCTGGCTGGGAATTGGACCAGAGACCTTTAGGTTCGCAGGCCTGTGCCTTATCCACTTGCCACCAGCCAGGGCTGTTAACTCTTAATTATAACCAGAAGTGGGATGCTGCTGAATTTTTAGCTAGTAACCTGGTGAACTTTGACAGATTTAATTGTTGAAAAGTTCTATTCATGTTTCTAGGGTCTATTTTATTCCTGTCTTTGTCCAGGCTAGAAGTTCTGTTTTGCTTATGTTCTGCACTGTCAGGTTTTGACAGGAATAATTTCAAAACTTTAGAGATTATTCTTCTTTCCCTCCGATCTCTCTGTACTCTGTAGCCAGAATTATGTTCTTTTTTTTTTTTTCTTTTAATTTTATTGTTGTTGTATTACATCCATCCCTTTTTTTCTCCCCTCTGTCCCCCTCCCCACCCACCCTTTCCCCCCAAAGTCAATCCCACCTGTTGTCCATGTCCATGGTTCCTTTATACTAGGTTCTTGTCTAAGCTGCTCCCCTTCTTTGCCTCTGCCTCCCCCCTCCCCCCTCCCCCT